>JAANYP010006760.1:0-172794 GCA_020465985.1 Centrapalus pauciflorus
TGAAGCCTTCAGCAGCTATTTTTTTTTTCTTTTTTTTGAGAACTGGAATCCTACAATGAGTGTATAGGAAAAACAACTTCCCAGGTTTGGTACTTGGACCGTGGCTGCTCAGGGCACCATGACAGGTTGTAAAGAATTGCTGGAGTGAACTCCGGCCTGAAAAAGGGCCAAAAGTCACCTTTTGTGACAATGTGCCGGGTCCACTGAGGGATATGGAACTCTTAAGACTGGTGCTGCAGTGTTCAAAAGGGTAGCCTATGTGGTTGGGCTAAAACATAACCTTTGTTAGCTAAGCCAACGTGTGGCTTCAGCCATATCCTGTTTGAAACTGCTTGTTGATGGGACATCAGTGTTGGCCATCAGACATTGATTATCTTCTTCATCAGATGATGAATCAGATTCCTCCCAGTCACATGGCTCTGCCATGAGTCCCTTTTGGCGATTGGAAGACACAGAGTTTTCCAATTTCCTCAGCTTAGCCATGGCAATAAGGTACTTAACCCTATAGCCATCTTCCTTGTTAGTCTTGTTGGGTTTGGATGACTGACCAACAGCTTTTGACACACAGTCAGCAGCTATGTGACCAGTTTTGCCACACTTGAAGCACTCAGCTTTGGATTTGTCAAATGCCTTCTTTTTGCCAGCACTTGAACCTCCTTGCAGCATATTTCTTCCAAACCTTTTCTTGTTGAACCTTTTGACAAGCATGGCTATCATTTGCTCATCATCTTGTTCAGCAAGATCTGCAGCATCTTCTTCGTCTGACACCTCCTCCTTTTCATCATCCTGCTGATCAGGTTGAATGAACACATCACTCACCTGATTTACAGGCTGTCTCACACTAGCCACAAAGGCTGCACCTTTTCTGGACATTTCCAAGGCATTTCTCTTTTTTTGCCTTGACTGTTCATCATTCAGTAAGGATCCATACAGATTGACTAGATCCATACTTCTGATAGTACCTGAGTTCCTTAGGATTGTTGAGAAGTAGTTCCACTCTTCAGGTAAAATGTCCAGAAATTTGTTCACCAGGGTAAGACTGTCCTTGGTGATCCCAACAGCTTTGAGATCATTCACTAGAGCAGTGAACCTGGTGTAGGTTTCAGTGAGAGTCTCCTTGGTTTAGCAAAGAAGAGTTCATACTGTCTAACAAGATTGTTGATCCTGTTGTCCAGTGTGATTGTGGGTCCATCATAGACGGTACACAAAGTATCCCACATCTCCTTTGCTGTCTTCATTTTCTCCACCTGCTTGAACACATCATCAGGGAGAGAAATGACCAGGTTGTTTCTGGCCTTTGCATCCAGAGCCACCAATCTCTTGTCTTCATCAGACCATTGAGCTTTAGCTTTCTCAAAGGTCCTGATTTCAGGGGCAGCTCCTTCAACCGCTGGAGTTATAGTAGTAACAGAGGTTGGCACATAGGGACCCTCCATCACTATCTCTGGTAGTTGTACATCCAGATTCTCTAAGTAGAGCATCATTCTGCACTTCCAACCAGAGAAGTTTGATGATTAAATTTTGGAGGTTTGCCCATAGAGCCATTGTCATAGTAAGAAGAATTTGCAGCACTGTTGTCCATGGAAACTTGGGAGAATGAGAGATCTAGAATGACACACACTCTAAACTGCTCTGATACCAGTTGTAGGTCCCGAGAGGTTCCCAAAGTATATAGTTATAAGCTGTAGAGGGGGGGTGAATACAGAACTTTAAAGACTACACACTCTTTTCTCAATGTTTGTATGTATTATCAACATTTTGTTAATTACAAACAAGCTTGAATGCGGAATTGTTCAAGCTGAGATGACAGATACAACAATATGCTTACTAGTCTAAGACAGACTCAAACTAGTATACAATGAATACACTCACTAAGAAGCACTCACTGTGTTTACAAGACTTAAGGAACAGCTTAGGTAAAACAGCTTAGACACACAGAAGCTGGTTTACAGAAGACTTGCATGCATGAAGATCACACTTGCACGTTCACTCTTGGTTTAAGCACTTAGCTTTCTTCACTCTTCTTTCTGACCTTAGAAGCTTCCTTTTATACTCACTTAGAGGATCTCAGAGAAACATCTTCATTGGACAGAATGAAAAGGAAAAGTCTTGTTGAAAAGACAACATAACCTTTTCTGCACTTTTCTGAAAAGCAGACTTGTCTTCATATGTGCAGAACTTTTGTCTTTTTACTTTGTCTACTGTTGCATTGCCTTTAACTAATTTAGGAATGTCAACTTTGCGTCTTTCTTCCCTGTAAAGGCCTATTTTGATATAAGAAAAAGGTCTGTCACCCTTTTTCAAATATCCTTTTGTCTTCATGTTACAGAACAGCGTGGGCAGGCTGAGCAGTTCTGTTTTCCACTTTGTCTTCGACTTTGTAAACTGATCTTGTAGTCAAAAACAATACATGATGACTTGGAAACAAATTCCATAAAGTGTTTAGCCTGTTCACAAAGAACAGGTTCTGTTCACAAAGAACAGAACACCTTAAAAATGCCCAAGCTACTCAACAGTGAAGAGCAGCGTAGACAGTTTATGTCCAGCCTGTTCTGCAGACAGAGCAGCTTGGACAAACTGTCTTAGTTGCAACACATGCAACATATAGAACAGCTTTAGACTGATATTGCAAATCATTTTCAGGTTTCAATAAGGCATATAACAGGCCTTAAATTCAACCTTCAAATGCATCAATAGGTTTGATTATAAAATCTCCCCCTCAGATGTAGAACAGGTTTGACTGAGGCCTTTTTGTGCCTAACATAAGGTCCACCGTATATGGATCCAATCAAGGCGTTGTGACATGAAAAGAGTGCAGAATCCTCGTATCACGGTTACGGATCGATCACACGGGAACACGAAGCCGAACAAGATGCTAGTCGATAGAATACCGACCCTACACGATGTATTGCTCCGTTAGATGCTGTAAAACTCTCTTAGTTCGTCTGAAATGCTCTCACCAACTCTGAAAGCGTAATTCTCGATGTTCTAAACAAATAACACAAATAATTTTATGTTATAACTTGTAAGTTCGTGCATGGCCCAAGCCCACGAACTTACAAGTTCAAGCCCATGCAAGTACGAACTTACCAGGGCTAAGTTCGCAGCCTTAGACTTATGAACTTATTTTCAAAAGTTCATACCTCTTGAACTTATCACCATAAGTTCATAGTCTCATGAATTTATTCTCATAATCATGAACTTAACATGCAAACGTAAACAACATACATAATCATGAACTTAATCCATAAATTTTAACAAACAAACATGACTTGTATTAATAAAGCCCTATCTATTACATATGACTATCTATTACAAGCTAGACTGCTATCGTCACACAGGGTGTACCAACAGTGTGGATTCCATGACTACCTATAATTCGTTACAATCATGAGAATTCATCTGAGCTGTGTCATGCTCGGCGAAGAATAACTCAGTAGTATCTTTGGTGTTGATTAACGAATTATGTTGTTGTGTAAGTTCGTCCACCACATCGATTTGATAACACTTTGAATCAATTGCAGTGACATTTAAAGCATTAAACACATTTAATCTCAGTTTACGATTATCGAAAGCAATATTTACAGCTCCCATTCTACAATTAATTTGAGCATTTATTGTTGCTAAGAACGACCTCCCGAATATAATAGCCGGCTGATTGTCTCCGATGGAACATTGTGTGTCTAGAACTAGGAATAAACTGGATAGTAAAAATATTCAACCTTTACTATAACATCCGATAGAATACCCCTTGGGCATTTGGTTGACCGATCTGCCAGCTGTAGGATTATGTCAGTCGTTTGTAACTGGCCTAGATCATGTTTGTCAAACAAGTTTCCAGGTAGAATATTAACACTAGCTCCAAGATCAAGCAGTGCTTTTTTTATCTTTACATTGCCAATTGTCACTGGAATCAGTGGTGATCCAGGATCTTTTGTCTTAGTAGGCAAAGAACTAGAAACTACTGCACTTAATTGTTCAGTTAAATTGATATGCTTAGGAAGCGAGACCTTGAACTTTCTCTTCTGTGTGTAGAGATCTTTTAAGAATTTGGCATAAGAGGGAACTTTCTGAATAGCATTGGGCCTCTTTTGCCATAGGAAGAAGACTTAGGATTTTCTAAGGCAGCAGGGTAAGGAGGAGGAGCTGTGGTGTCCTGATCCTTAAGTGCCTCCCCAACGTTGGGAGTTGGATAATCTGCCTTATTCGGCTCCTTGAAAGTGACTTTCTTGGGAACCTCATTCTTTGGATCATCTTTTTCCTCATACACGACTTCAGTGTCGGTATCCTCTTCTGCCTCTTGCTCTTTATGTAATTCCCATATTAGATGCATTCATTCAACATTCAATAGACATTCAACAATATAATCAATCACATGAAGAATATGAAGAACAATATGGATAATATTATGAACAATATGAACATTCAAAGATTAGGAAAACCTTAATTGCACTTCAATCCACGTATGTACATTCAGCCAAAAGATTACATTGAAAAGACTAGAAACAATCTATATATAAGCAACTAAAAGGATCCAAATACTATCCATACCCATGGGTTGACCTTTTGGTCTTTTAACGCATTTACAATAAGTTTGAATCCTTACACAATGAGCACAAAACTAACTTTCATTCTTTACAATTTGAACACGAAAACTATCAGAACTTTGGATCTAACATTCTCCCCCTTTGTGATTAGCTTTCAGATTGCCACTTCAGGTTCGTGATTAGCTTCCTCTGATCATAATATCGGTCAACGCGTCTGATAGTCATCTTGTACTCTAGCTTCTCTCGGACATCTTTTTGGAAGTATCTAACGAGTTGAAGTACGACTTTAAGTTCCCATATCCTTGTCCCGAGCTTTAGTGCTTTTTTCAAATAATCGATTCTGATCATCAACATCTTTCTGACCATGTATAGAGTCTCGTCACAGTACTTCTCCAATTCGACCCCTCTCATGAAAGCCTTCTTTCTTTGTGAATTCAGATAGACTACTCCGACTGTTGAAGATGTAATTACTCTTAAAACTGAGAAGCATTCTAGGGCTGGAGTATCTTGATTCGGCGCAAGCAGATTAGCTTTTTTTGGTCTTGCTTCTAACACCATTTGGAAGTCAAAGATTAGTGACAATGTAAGATTGCAGTGAAGAAACTTGATAATGCATCGTTGAGCGTTCATATGTATAGGGTCTCTACTCTTGTTATGTAGCAGATGAAGATATAGAAACTCAAGATCCCGCAAAGAAAGGTTAGGAAAATCTGCTTCTGTAAACTCAGAGAATGTTTTGTCTTCTCGTTCTACTTCGAAAATCGGATAGAAGATGCTAAGGAACTTATCGAACTTACTCTTTATTACTTTAACGATCGGCGACCTGTTCCTTACCGACTCTCTGCTCTTTCTCAAGTTTCTGATCATATCAACATATATAGATCTGTCCCTTTGCTCCATTCCTTCTGTGGACCAAATTAAATCAGCTCTGACAGTTTTAACTTGACGGACAAACATCGTCCTGTACTTCTCTTCCATATATGGGCTCCTAACCCTCTGCTTTACCCAGTCAATAGCTTGGGCAGTTAGCCTTTCAGTGTGTCTTTCTTCTCTTTTTTGAGAAGAACTTGCACCTCTAGACATTCCTGCTTGCAGCCTTGATATTTCTTTTGTTATTCAGATATTATCAATCACAATCAATATTAAAACAATTAAGATCAAGATCATAAGAAAAACTAACTGAATGATTTGTATTCAACAGAATGCGAATTACAAAGATGAATGCACTAAACCCTAGGCTTCCGTACAAGGCAAAATATCTGTGCAATCAATTGTACAAATCATACCTATTCAGTACTACACTTTTCTATTTATATATACAAAGGAAACTATTAAACAATTACAATTTGACCCCTATACTTATTATATTCATCAACAAAAGTAATTCCCAATAATCTCCCCATTTGATGAATGATAATTAGTCTTTAGTCTTTAAGTCCAAGTTTCATCTCGAATCTTCTAATGTTTTTTCGGTTCATCAGCCTCCATTCAATCTTTGCAATAAACTCTACTATCAATTTTCTATCATATGAACTCAGACCTCCTTTCTTCTTTTTCCGCTTTGAATCAGCAGCAAGTTTCCTTTCAGACCAGTCATCACCTATTGTAAAGTACCATCACAATATTTGTTTAGCTCAACACTCCGCATGACTCTCTTCTTTTGATCTTTATCTTTATAAATCACCACCGGATGCTTAGCCATAACAACTTCATATTCTTTGAGATTTTCCATGTACTTGATAAATCAGTTTGGCACTGTGATATTTATTCCTCTCATTCCTCTCACGACTCCTATCTGAAGATCTTGCACAGACATGAGAACCAGTTTTGTGTGCATAAAGTGAATTAGAGACTTGAGTGCAAACCGACAATTTTCTTCTCTTTTATTCCAGCACAACTCATCAAAAAGATCTTCTACATCTACCAGATTGAGATTAAACAAATTCGCTTCACTAAATACATAAGTGTTTCCGTCAGCTCTATTCACAATGAAAGTAGGAAAAAAGATTTTCACAAAACGATCTTTCTCAATCTTCACCAGGTCAACTATCCTGAACTCACTTCTTACTTTTTCAATCCTCTGAGTCTTGTTTCTCAAAAAATAAGCGTAGTTCACTAAATTCGCCATATTTGGCTCGATAACTCTGAATAGCTTCAAAAATGTACAAGGAGCCCTTTTCTTGTAGAAAATTTTCTTTTCCAGATAATTTTCCAAGAATGGCAGCTTATTCCTTTTCCTTATGAAGTCCGCATTTTGTTTTTCGAACAGATCGAACTTTCTGATCATTTTCTTTCTTAATTCATCTTCATTTAGCAATGTAAGCATATCATTAAACTCTTTCTGCACCACTTCTTGAACTTGCAAACCTCAAGTGATGTCGACGTTCAGATGCATCTGCTAGAATATAGCTCTTGAAAAACTTGTCCATAAGTTCAACTTCATTCAGCTCTTGGACAAATTGGGGCATTACATCCTCAATAGGAAATGGATCATATTCCTCTTTGACCATAACCATCACCGCAGGCTTTTCAACCGTTGGTGTTCGCACATCATCTCTCAACATCTCCTCTACTAACTCCTCCTCATTTACAATCTTCTCTGTCCTCAACGTCTCAACACATAAATCAGAAATTTCATCATCATCAGATACTTCAATTTCATGTTCAGCTCCCTCAACTCTTAGCACTTCTTCTTCTTCTTTGTCTGAATCATCATATTCTTCAAAGTTGTATATACCAGATTGAATACGTAAAAGAACAGGAACGTCTTCATAAAGAGTCAATCCCAGCTCACTCTGAGCATCAACTGATTTTTCTTTTGAACCCCCAGCTTCTCCGACATCTTCACCTCCTGTCTTTTTCCCGTATACACAACTACTGGAATTTCAGTCTCCGTTTCTCCATGCTTCCTCCTTTTCTCACCCTCATGAGGAGCATCATCGGAGTCGTCATCTTGATCCTCATGTTTTCTTTTAGATCCAGATACTTGAGACTTGCATGTCTGCTCTATAACTGATAGTCTTTCTGATAATGTTCCTAAAGCACTAACGATTGTGTTTTCCAATCCCATCATCATGTCCCTCATTTCATCAAATTGTTCAAAACAATAATCTCTTAGCTCAATGTTTGAAATTTGTGGCTCATCTTCATCTACAACCGTTGGAGGCGCCTTTCTTTTCAGTTATCTTTGAATATTTGCCATTTGAGTCATCATCTCTGAATATTGAGTTGCCATTGGAGCTGTGACTCCACTAATTGCTTCATTCAGCTTGGATTCAGTAACAAAGGGTTACAAACTAACTACTGGGTCACTTAGACTTCTAGTTGTCACAACGGTTGAAGTTGTAAAAAGAACCTCCGTGTGGCCTGTACTCAGAGATGGCAAAGTTGTAGCTCTAACAGGACTTCCAACCATTTCAAGTGAAGGAGAAACAGATGCTTCCAACACTGTGATTTTGCGACAGGGACATGAAGTCCTTCTGTACTTGTTTCAACACATGAAACCGACTCAAGTGTCTAATCATGTATAGGTTCCATGACTTGTGGAAGAATAAAGGTACACTCGGGCAATTCTGTACTTGTTTCAATATCCATGTAATCGTAATGACCCCAGGATAGATTATGTGCTAATTCCCGGTGAGAAATTTAAGCATCTCCCTGTTGAGAAGGAGATGAGTGCCCAGTGGGGAGTGCAGTTGATGCAACGCTTTTCGACTGTATAATTGCGTCACTTTTGCCCCTAGTTTTTCTGGTTTTTAGCTAAAACACATTTATATCGCATCCATTAACGCTATATTCGTGTTTTCAGGGCCCTTGAAGCCTTTGAACCCAATTTGGAGAAGTTTTCCCTCCCCCACACGACAAGAAAGGAAAGAGCAAAATTGCTAGTCCCAGGTCCTGAGCAGAAAGATAGTCGCGGCGCGGCCACTACATGTTCGCGTCGCTACCTTTCTTGTGGCTAAGGAAAAGTTCACTGAGTTTAGAGCCAAAGACGGCGAATATCTTCAGGCTACATTCAACAGATTCTGTGCAGTTCTGAACGAATTGACAAGCTGCACATCAAGAAAGATAAGGATGACATCAACATCCAGTTCTTTGCTTCCTTAGCCCCTGAATGGCAAGTTGCATGTCGTCCCACTAGAAGAGTTTTGGACATTCCAAATGTGTCTATAAATGTGGTTTTCAAGGAACTGAAAAAGTATCAGGGAGATGTCGATCACCAAAAGCAGATGGCTAATTCAGTTACCATCCCTGTTACTATCTGCAAACACGGGCATCAAACCAGCTGATTCTCTGGCCCTTATTTCAATGCAGATATGCTTCACCCCGCGTGAGCCTTACGATGAAGAAGAGGCGACGATTCAGGAACAGATTGCCTTATGGACTAATCGTCTTCAACAAAGACGTAACAAGACAAACAATCAGCTTCGCTCTGACACCGGCCCGCGGAGGTCTTCTGATGATCGAAGGGATGACAGGAGAGATGAGAGGAGAGATGACTATCGCAGAGAAGATAGGAGGGATGATTATAGAAGAGATGATAGAGATGACCGGAGGGACTATCGAGATGATTGTCGTTATGAAATGCGTGACAATAGAAGGGATGATAGGAGAGAGGATAGACGAGACTACAATCGTAGGGATGATCAGAGGGATGAGAGGTGAGACGATCGCAGGGACTATGATCGTAGAGACAACAGGAGAGATGACAGTCGCGAACCTCGAAGAGCTGACAAGAGGCCGGTTGAAAGGAGAGATGAAAGGCCCAGAGCTGATGAGCCAAAAGGGAATGACGAACGTCTGTGCTATAAATGTGGAAAACCGGGCCACTTTGCTCAGGAATGCAAAAACCAATTTGAAAGAGACGTTGGGTATTATGAGCGGAAGCTCGAGGCCGCTATAAAGAGATCTGTGCAATGGCTCTGATTGCCCAAGAGGATTTAGGGACGATGCGGATTCTAACGAAGAGGACGACAAAGGAAAGAATTGCTACATGGCGGATCATGTTGGACTGGCTGACTATGCTTCAACGTCAGATTCAGAATTAGACACGGCTGCTGAGGGGGAGACACAGCAAGATCCACCATCATGTCTGATGGCCAGGTTCGGGGATCCTGAATGTTCCACGTCAGATTCTGAGGCACATGAGGTACATTCCTTTTACATTCCAAAGCATGTAAATTATTTATCTGTACAAAGTGAATGTAACTTGCACACACAAATACTTGATCTAGAAGCTAAACTAAATGCAGAAACAGAAAAGTGTGTCAAGGCTGAACATCTAGCCCAAACTTTAAAAGTATCATCTAAGTTATATCAAATGAAGTGGTTAACTAATCATGATGTGATAAAACAGATGCTAATTGAAAAGGTATATGTTTAGGATAGGAATACGTATCTTGAATCTTGTATGGATAGACTATCAAATGAAAAGAACTCATTAAAATAAAAAATATCAGTTCTTTCAAAACAATTAGAGACTGTAAGTATGGAAAACATAGATATTTAGAAAAATATAAAATGATAGGAGAAGAAAGAGTAGGTTTGTACTCTCGCATAAAGACCCTAGATGATGAATTTCTAAAACGGGGTCAAACAGAACAAACTATTCATTTAAACCAACCCAAAGAAACTAGGTTTTATCATTCCAAACAAGGAATTGGTTTTAAAAATCCTAAATATTTAGAAAAGGTTCAATAAGTTTTACCTACTTTATATGACATGAGATATGTGGGTTCTGGGTTGAAATCTTTCGTTTATCAATCATCAGAAGAAATTTTAACCCAAAAGGATGAGAAACGAAATGAAAATAAAGAAAAAGAAACATCTTTTAAATATGAAGAACTAAACGAGAGTTATCCTTATAGAGTACCTACTCTTGAGGAAGATTTCTTGTCTAGTTATTCAGAGGCTGAAATAAAAGCAGAACCAATCAAACCAATCCCTCATCTTTATATTCCGACAAAAGTTCTTCAACATAAAATCAAAGTTTTAGAAAAAGAATTAAAGTCAACTCGAAAGAAAGCTCTTGATTATCAAGAAGCTCTTCTTAAGAGTGAGGAAAAATTGGCAAACCAAAGTTTTCAACAAACTGTAGAATTAACTGTCTACAAAGAAAAATTTGACATGGTTTCAGAAAGTCTAAAAGAGCCAAAAGTTTCTCACCCTATCAAAATCCCACTCATATCGTCTGAAAAAGGTAAAGCCAAAGTTGAAATTTCTTCTATCAGTTTTAAAGGTGAGTGTTCAAAACCTTTCAAAGCTAAGGTTTCAAAGATGACTCAGATTCAATCCAAGTCTTCTAAGAAACCCACTCACCAAGAAAAAGAAAAATCTTCAAAATCTAAGTCTTCCATGCATACTGACTCTCGTTGTTTTGTTCCTACATATCATGTGAGAAGAGTGCCCAAAACGTCTATGCAAGATTTTTCAAGTTTTTTTGTGAAGAAGACTATTATGCCAAAAAAAAATTTGTTTGTAGAGATAGGTTGCATGTAATCTCATAAAACAATATTTGTAATGATGTATCGGATTCTATTTCTTGTTTAAAGTATTCATTTAGTGACTTGTTTAAATTATGTCAAACTCGTTTTAGACGTCAAGTACCTGAAATGAATGCTTTTGTGCCTTATCCTGCTAAGAGAATTCGGAAAAATAAAATAAAAAATGTGGCATCATCGGCCTCCACAAAAACTGAGACTTGTACTTTGCCTAAGCCCAAAACCGAAGCAAATGTCAAACAAGTCTCAAAAAGTCAAAAACCAAAGGTAATTTCATCACATAAGGTTCCAAAGCCTGTTAAATCCAATTATCAATGGATTCCAAAAGGCTCTGCATTTGGTCCACACATAACTGCTAAATGGGTTTCTAAGACTGTACACGTGCCATATTCACCTGGAACACCTAACCCATAAGGACCCATCTTAAGATGGGTACCCAAAGTTGTGTGATTTTAATGCAGATGGTTCTTGGTTACTTCAGATCAAGACCCGAACTTCATTGAGTTGGCTTCTAGTTATCATAGGCTAGGACCCGTTCTTCTGCTTGTCGGTTATGCTTAAACCGACACGTTTGGCTTCTGTGCACTCAGCTCAGGACCCGGTCTAAAATCGTCATGTTTTCTGAACATCTCGATTCTGAACACGGTTTGCATGTTAATTTTTGATGGATATGTTTAAATGCCTATAGATTTTCATTGCATGTATACTTTATTTTCAGGCAAAATCCATCTGGTATATGGATTCGGGTTGCTCTAAGCATATGACTGGGAGAAGAGAATTGTTGTCCAACATAGTAGAACAATATTGTGGGACAGTCTAATTCGGGAACAATCATTATGCTCACATAAAAGGATACGGAGATTTAGTCTTGAATATTCTAGTCATCAAGGATGTTGACTATGTTGAGGGATTATCACATAATCCGTTTAGCATAGGTCAACTCTGCGATAAAGGATTAGAAGTTACATTTAGGGCTAAGAACTGTAGTGTTCAGAGTATGGATGGTAAAGTAATATTATCCGGTTCCCGTAGCTCTAACCTTTACACCATGGATGTAGCTAAGCCTATGGTTAAGGATAGCATTTGCAATCTGTCAAAAGCCTCTTCAAAAGACTCTTGGTTGTGGCATCGTAGGCTATCTCACCTGAACTTTGAGAACATTAACGAGCTGGCTGCAAAACAACTCGTGAAAGGACTCCCAGAACTGAGATATGAAAAAGATCACCTATGTGGAACATGTGAGAAAGGAAAAATGTAAAGATCTTCTCACAAGTCAAAACCCGAACCATCATTGAAGAGAGTATTGGAGTTACTTCATATGGATATGTGCGGTCCAATGCGAACTCAAAAGCATAAATGGGAAGCGATATGTGTTGGTTATCGTTGACGACTATTCACGATATACCTGGGTTAAATTCTTGCGATCCAATGATGAGACAGCTTAAGAGATCATTGATTTTATTAAGAGTGTCGAAACCCAACAATAGCTGTCTGTTCAATCAATCCTATCTGACAACGGCACGAATTCAAGAACTCGGTAGTAGAGAGCTTCCTTCGATCCAAAGGTATTCATCATCAGTACTCTGCTGCTAGAACACCTCAACAAAATGGAGTCGTAGAAAGGCGTAACTGTACCCTTGTGGAACCAGCTCATATAATGCTGACATATTCAAAGCTACTTCCGTTCTTGTGGCCGAAGCCATGTCAACAGTTTGCTACATGCAGAATCGCTCCATAATCCATAAGCGTTTCAATAAAACTCCATATCAACTCTTTTTTAGTAAAGTACCTTTTTATCAAGTACTTACGTGTATTTGGTTGCAGGTGCTACGTGCTTAATGACAAACGCAACCTCGAGAAATTCAACGAGAAGGTGGATGAAGCGATCTTCATTGGATACTCATCCAACTCGAAGGCATATCGCGCATACAACACTCGCACCAGAACAATCAATGAGAGTGTGCATGTCACATTCGATGAAATGGCTGAACTGGCACCCGAAGTTGATCAATGATGATCACGCATTACACCAATTGTGACAACTGCCAATTTAGCATTTCAGGTTAGACCCCGATATATATGCTAAAGTACTTCTTTGAATACTCAATTAGTTATTTAGACTTTCGATTGGAACCTAAGTCGCAGACATTTGCTAAACCTCGATAGATTACTTAGTTTTCTGCGTTCGGCGCAGAATTTTCTGATAATTTTCGTACAATGCCGGAAAATATAATTAATGGATAGACATAACAAGCTAATAATGATTCAAAATACAAAGACACATAATGTTGAAATCACTTAGTAATTAAAGCAAACATAAGTAACAAATTTAATCAAAGATTTGAAGAAAGACATCCGTATTGTGCCATTTTAACTAAAATAGCAACAAACTTATAAAAGTTTACATAAATAATAATAAATAAGAAAAATATAAATTTGAAAGATAAAAATTTTACAAATATAAATTACACATGCTAAAAAGTTACTTATGTCACAATCTAGTAAGAAAATGAGCATAAAGTCTACACTTTATGCTCAAACAAGCAACCAACTCTTAAATACATATAATTTAAACTTTATAAAAGAAAAAAAATATATAAAAAATCAGATTTTTTTTGACCCAAGAGAAGAGAAGGGATGACAAGTGAGATTTTTCTATAAATACCCACTACCTCTCACACTTTCATCACTCACCATCCACTACTTCTCTCTCTACATTCTGACACTAGAAAAACACCCACTATCTCTCAAAATTCAGCTGAATATTATCCTTTTTCTTCATTTTAAAAACCTCATAAGTTGAAGACCAAGGTAAGATCAAGTGTTCATACAACTTGCATGAACACTAATTGCAATTTCCTTCATATTTTCTTGTGTTATCTTGAACTTTTATTATCTTTCACTTACTTTTTCTTTCAAAAAGCTTCTTGAATCTTGATGTTTGTAGATTGTTCATCAAAAACATGAAATGTGTCTAAAAATGATGAAAATCCATGATCAAACCCATGTCAAGAACAAGAAGAAGGCTAAATGAACTCAAAAATGCACATGCATGGTGAAGCAAGGTTCAAACACTAAAAATCTCACACTCTTTGAGTCTTATGTGGGGTAAATGTGTTATGAAGATACTTCACACCATTTTTATGCAGAAAATTGAGTTCAAATACTTTAAAATTCGGATATATATATGCATGCAAGTGTTTGATCTTTCATGAAGATGCATGCTGTCTTCAAGGTGTTTCTGACAGCTTTCCACTCATCACTTCAAATGGCCATATCTCACTCATTATAGCTCCAAATGACCTGATTTCTTTTCTGAAAATTTATTTAATGAGTTAGATTTCCAACCCATTGGGTTTCAAGAGAATCTAGTTAGATTTGGGTATAAAAACGTATTTTTAAAGTTAAGTGTGCAAAAAGTAAAAATCTGACAGAATGTTCATGTGACTTGTAAATACCATAACTCTCAAAATAATACTCCAAATAACTCGAATCCACTTCTGGAATTTATTATTATGCGTTAGATTTCAAATGGTTGTGGTCTCACTCAAATCCATTGAGGTTTGACACTCCAAACAGTCCATGCAAGAAAGGTGTATAATCTGCTCAACCTTCTGGACTTCTGTTTTTGTATGATTTTTAAAGTAGACTTAAACATCTCCAAAAAATGTGTTCAATATACCAAAATCTTCCAAAAACATTGAAGTTTAACATAAAAACATATTATAACCTGATTAGAAATTTAAATATACGAAAAGTGCTTGCAAAGTGAGGTCATTAAATCTGGACAGATTGTGTTTTGTCCACTATCACCTTGCAATCATAAACTTGGTCTTATATTGAGATACTTTACAAAAATAAATCATGCATTCTATTTTATTCCATTCATTTTATTCATTCTAACTCCATGCAAAATAAAAACTAAACTATAAACAAAAATATTACATACATCTAAAGGATTTATGAACAAATATGGCATTGTATGAAAATATAAAAGAAACTAAGTATAATCTATGGTTTAAAGATTTAAATTACAAGCTTACATAGAATCTCTATCGTGTGTTTTAGGCGGACGTTAGACGTGTTTAGAATTCAAGTCTTGCTACTATCGTCACCCATTCAATTCAAGCGATGTGAGTATTCACAACCCCTTTTTATATTACTTACCGTTTTTGGGGGAAATGCATGCAATTTGTATTACAAATTATACGTTTGTGTTACATTTCTTGATACATATGAAGTCATACATTGTTCACATATTTTTGGCACTTTGGTACATATACAATTGTATTCTTGTTATGAGTTAACAAATTATACATTATGTAAGTCCACACAACTTACACTACTCATTTAACTCAATTCATTGAGCCGGATGGTACTTATGGATATCGATATTTGGTTGACTACCCACTCATGAGGTCCTAGTGAGTGCATATTTATCATACAAATATTTATGTGAGTACACATGTGGCATTCAAGTCATCATTTCTTTTAGGATTGAGTAGTGGCTCATTTCATATACATTGTATACAACGTCACCATGTGCTACAATATACAACCATTGAACATCACTTACAAATTTTTAGCAACTTTTTAGGATTGCTACATATAAAACCTGTGAACTCACCAACTATTTTCAATAGTTGACCATTTTTAGCATGTTTTTCAGGGAATCAAGCTTAAAAATCGGATCTCTACGATATGCATGCTTTGGTGTGCTTGGAAATGTCTTCACATTTTTTTTATCAAGCACTTTACAAAATCTTTTTTGTTTTTTGAATGATGTTCTTTGCTTACAATAATAAAATAACAAAGTCTACAAACAAATTTTTTCTTTGAATTTGTTTATATACTTCTAAACTAAATTTTCTAGCATTGTCATATCTAGTCCCTATAGTTACAATTATAAATGTTATCATCTCTATATATTTGTTCCTAACATAACTGGCTGCAAACTTCATTGTACATTGAATACTATCATAGTTTCCATTTGAAAAATATATTATATTGGAATATAAAAATATAATATCAAATTGGTATAACTAAAAAATAAAATTGTTATATATTATACATAAAATAAAATTAGTGGTCAACTACATACCTGCCTACTTAATGAAAATTGTTCAGATGGTAATAAATTTTATATCGAAATGTAGATAAAAATAATGGGATTATAATGATATATTCAAATTTAAATAAAACATAATATATCAAAAGTTATTATAGACATACAAAAATGATATATTATATATAAAGTAATAAAAGTCAGTTGTTTATTTGTCCGTTTGAGTTGTCTGACTGCTTGGCTTGCTATTCATTAGACAACCAACAAGTTTTTCAGAAAAATATTTTATATAGAATATAGATAAAAATATTGTGATCATAATAATATATTCGAATTTTTATAATATTCAGGGTGTAAAAGAGAAATAAAACAGTTATTGTTAGGCTCAAAAAGGCCTCAGTCAAACCTGTTCTGCATCTAAGGGGGAGATTATTAATCAAACCTGTTGATACACTTGATGGGTAAAAGTTAAGGCCTGTTTATGTCTTAATAATACCTAAAAATTGATTTGCAATACCAGTCCAAAGTTGTTCTATATGTTGCATGTGTTGCAACTAAGACAGTTTGTCCAAGCTGTTATGTCTGCTGAACAGGCTGAACATAAACTGTCTACGCTGCTCTACACTGGTGAGCAGCTTGGGCATCTTACAAGTGTTCTGTTCTTTGTGAAAAGAACCTGTTCTTTGTGAACAGGCTAAACACTTTATGGAATGTGTTTCCAAGTCCTCATGTATTGTTTTTGGCTACAAGATCAGTTTACAAAGTCGAAGACAAAGTGGAAATCAGAACTGCTCAGCCTGCCCAAGCTGTTCTGTTACATGAAGACAAATGGTTATTTGAAAATGGGTAACAGACCTTTTTCTTATATCAAAATAGGCCTTTTTCAAGGAAGAAAGACGCAAAGTTGACATTCCTTATGTGGTTAAAGGCAATGCAACAGTAGACAAAGTGAAAAGACAAAAGTTCTGCACATGTGAAGACAAGTCTGCTTTTCAGAAAAGTGCAGAAAAGTTATGTGGTCTTTTCAAACAAGACTTCTCCTTTTTCATTCCGTCCAATGAAGAAGTTTCTCTTAGATCCTCTGAGTGAGTATAAAAGGAAGCTTCTAAGGTCAGAAAGAATAAGCTAAGTGCTGAAACCAAGAGTGAACGTGCAAGTGTGTTTTTCATGCATGCAAGCCTGCCTGTGTAACACACTTTCTTTGTGTCTAAGCTGTTCTACATAAGTTGTCCCTCTAAGTCTTGTAAACACAGTGAGTGCTTCTTAGTGAGTGTATTCATTGTAAGCTAGTTTGAGTTTGTATTAGACTAGTGAACATACTGTTGTATATGTCATCTCAGCTTGAACCTTTCCGCATTCAAGCTTGTTTCTAATTAACAATTTGTTGATAATACATACAAACATTGAGAAAATAGTCTGTAGTTTTTTAATTGTTGTATTCACCCCCCCTCTACAGCTTAAAGCTATATACTTTGGGAACCTCTCGGGACCTACAACTGGTATCAAATCAGTTTAGAGTGTGTGTCATTCTAGATCTCTCATTCTCCCAAGTTTCCATGGACAACAGTGCTGCAAATTCCTCATACTATGACAATGGCTCAATGCGTAAACCTCCAAAGTTCAATCATCAGAACTTTTCTGGTTGGAAGTGCAGAATGATGCTCTACCTAGAGAATCTGGATGTACAACTACCAGAAATTGTAATGGAGGGTCCCTATGTGCCAACCTCTATTACAACAATAACTCCTGCTGCTGAAGGAGCTGCTCCTGAGATCAGAACATTTGAGAAAGCAAAAGCTCAATGGTCTGATGAAGACAAAAGATTGGTGGCTCTTGATGCAAAGGCCAGAAATAATCTGGTCATCTCTCTACCTGATGATGTGTTCAAACATGTTGAGAAGATGAAGACTGCCAAGGAGATGTGGGATACTTTGTGTACCGTCTATGATGGACCCACAATCACACTGGATAACAGGATTAATAATCTTGTTAGACAGTATGAACTCTTCTTTGCAAAACCAAAAGAGACTCTCACAGAAACCTACACCAGGTTTACTGCTCTTGTGAATGATCTCAAAGCTGTTGGGATCACTAAGGACAGCCTTACTCTGGTGAACAAGTTTTTGGACATCCTTCCTGAAGAATGGAATTACTTTTCAACAATTTTAAGAAATTCAAGAACAATTAGAAATATGGATCTTTACTGAATGATGAACAGTCAAGGCAACAGAAGAGAAATGCCTTGGAGATGTTTAAAAGAGGTGCAGCCTTTGTGGCTAATGTGAGACAGCCTGTGAGTCAGGTAAGTGATGTGTTCACTCAACCTGATCAACAGAATGATGATAAGGAGGAGGTGTCAGATGAGGAAGATAATGCAGATCTTGTTGAACAGGATGATGAGCAAATGATAGCTATGCTTGTCAAAAGGTTCAACAAGAAGAGGTTTGGAAGAAACATGCTGCAAGGAAATTCAGGTGCTGGCAAAAAGAAGGCATTGGATAAATCCAATGCTGAGTGCTTCAAATGTGGCAAAACTGGCCATATAGCTGCTGACTGTGTGTCAAAAGCTGTTGGTCAGTCATCCAAACCATACAAGACAAACAAGGATGATGATTATAGGGTTAAGTACCCTATGGCTATGGCTAAGCTGAGGAAGTTGGAAAACTCAGTGAGTTCCAACCACCAAAAGGGACTCATGGCAGAGACTTGTGACTGGGAGGAATCTGATTCATCATCTGATGAAGAAGACAATCAATGTCTAATGGCCAACACTGATGTCCCATCAACAAGCAGTTTCAAACAGGATCTGGCTGAAGCTGAAGCTTTCAGCAGCTTGGAGAACTGGAATCCTACAATGATGTATAAGGTACAAAATTTTATGGCTTACAGTTCTGAAGAAAAAGTTAAAATGTTTGAATATATGCTAGTTGATTTGAAAGCTGCTGTTGAGAAGCATGATGCGTTATTATCTGAAATCTCTAAGCTTAAAACTGAACTTAAAACAAAATCCAGCAAACTGAACAGTTTTCATAAGTTGGAAACTGTGCTTGATGAATTAAAACACATCAACTCTATTTTACTGGAAGAAAAGAGAGAAACAGATATAAAGCATGCTAAGCTTCAAAAGATAGTTGACTCTTGGTGCCAATCTGTACAAAAAGTCAGCCATTGTATAAGTTAACAGATCCCTGCACAAATTCAAGCCTATCTTGGAGGGGATCTTGACACAGCAGCTTCCATTGTTGAGATTAATAATCTGAAAGAAGATTTATCCACTCTTGGTGAGCTTCCAAACACTTTTATTCAAAAAGTGAATGGTAAACTAATCTCAACAAACAGGTTTGTCAGGCCTCAAAATACTGACAGCTTGTGTGAATCTAGCTCAAAAGCTGGTGTTGGAATATGTTCTCCTTCAAACCAGCTTGCTAAGTACTCTGCTAATTCACACAAGCAAAAGAAAGGGAAACATGTCCAAACTGCATTGGTGGATACTAAACCTGTTGACAAAACAGGTTCTGGGTCCAAAGCTGATGGTAAAAGACATGATAATCCTTTTGAGGCTAAAGAAATTTGAAATTAAGTTTTCAAAAGTTAAGCAACCTGCTTTCAACAAGGGCAAGTCTCATGTTGAAGGCAAACCTGCTGTGGTTTCTAATAAGTTTTCCTATCATAGCAATAAACTGGTGATTAATGAAAATAAGTCTTTCAAAGCCAGAAAAAGTGATTATGCTGATAGGCAGCATAAATCACATCTCAGTAGGGGCAAAGGCAAAGTCATTGCTCAGCCTGAGAAACTTAGGAATAAGTTTCCCAAACCTATGGAAGTTCAAAAGCCAATTATGCTTCCTGTCTTTGACATTTGTCCTCCTAAAAAGAGGAAAGAAGAGACAGACAAAGCTGTGGCTATTGAATCCTCCACTCAAGCTGTTGATTCATCAAATAGCAATAAGTTTGCTAAACCTGCAAATAGAATCAACAAAAATAATTCAGAATGTGTTTCTGGAAGTTCTTCTTCCAAGAACTCTAAAAAGAGAAAATGTTATAAATGTGGGAAGAAGACACATCTGCCAAGGACTGTCCTGAATCTGAGGACATGAGGCCTGTTGACTCTGATGGTTCTCTCACTGCTGTTACAAGCAGTGTTGGAAACATATCAGTCAATGAAAGTAGTATCCAAGCTGATACCATTCAAATTGGGAATATTAGTGTGGATATTATAAGTCCATCAACAAATGTTGATGAAGTAGGAGAACTCATCTCTGTGATGAGTTCCCCTAAAAATGACTAATATTTCTCTATCACTCTGCAGGAAAAACAACCTTCCCAGGTTTGGTACTTGGACAGTGGCTGCTCAGGGCACATGACAGGTTGTAAAGAATTGCTGAGTGATCTCAGGCCTGAAAAAGGGCCAAAAGTCACATTTGTTGACAATGTACAGGGATCCACTGAGGGATATGGAACTCTTAAAGCTGGTGCTGCAGTGTTCAAAAGAGTAGCCTATGTGGTTGGGCTAAAACATAACCTTGTTAGCATAAGCCAACTGTGTGATGCTGGCTACAAGGTTAACTTTGATGAGCACCTGGGTTACATATTGGATCCCCAAGGAAAAGTTGTGCTATGTGCTCAACGAAAGAAAGGTGTATATGTTGTGGACATGCAATCTGCTGATCCCACAACTGAAACCTGCTTTCTCACAAGAACAAATGCAGACTAAAACTGGTTATGGCACAAAAGGCTGTCACATCTGAACTTCAAGAACATCAATAAACTCTGTAAGAAAGAGTTGGTGACAGGTTTGCCTTCTATAACCTTTGTTAAAGATAAACTCTGCACAGCTTGTGAGAAAGGCAAGCAGAGGAAAACATCTTTTAAATCCAAACATAATTTCTCTATTGATACTCCACTCTTCTTAATCCACATGGACTTGTTTGGACCTGTAAATGTCCCAAGTCTAGGAGGAAGAAGATACACTCTAGTAATGGTTGATGAGTTCTCCAGGTACACATGGGTGATCTTTCTGAAGAGCAAAGGAGAGGCTGCTAGAGAAATTATTGGATTTGTGAAAAAGATGGAGATGCTGAACTCTGCCCAAGTGAAGCAGCTAAGAAGTGATCATGGTACTGAATTCAGAAACAGTACTCTTGAAGACTTCTGTGAAGAGAAAGGAATCACTCAAAACTTTTCAGCTGTAAGGACTCCACAACAAAATGGAGTTGCTGAAAGGAGAAACAGAACTCTCATTGAAGCTGCTAGAACCATGCTGTGTGCATCAGGTTTACCTTCATCATTCTGGGCTGAAGCTGTCAACACTGCCTGTTTCACCCAAAACAGATCCTTAGTGGTGAAAAGGTTGAACAAGACTCCTTATGAGCTGCTCAAAGGGAGGAAGCCAAATGTCAGTTACTTCCATGTGTTTGGGTGTCCCTGCTTCATTCTAAATCAGAGGGACCAACTGACAAAGTTTGAACCTAAAGCTGATGAAGGTGTGTTTGTTGGCTACTCTGCTATCTCCAAAGCCTACAGAGTATACAACAACAAAAGAAATGTGATAGATGAATCTATAAATGTCACCTTTGAAGAGTCCAAGATTGCTTCCACCAAAGTTGTTCCTGAATCAGTTTCAGGAGAACTTAACTTTGATAATCTGATGCATTCAAACAACGAAGAGGACTCAAAAGCTTCCACTACACCCAGTGTGGAACCTGTTAATCATGATGGGCATGATGATGATTATGTCATTACATCCTGTGTGAATAAGTGTACTGACTTAATTACAACTGCATGTCCTGAACCTATCAATGCTGATTTTCCTAGTTCTTCTGCTGATATGTTCAACAGTGGTCAGACATGTTCAACAAGTGAACAGGCTCAAGGCAACAGTGTGTCTGAAAATCTTGAGAACTGTTCAACAGGACCTGCTGAAGATGATAACAACTCAGGTGAATCATCATTGAAAAATGATCCTAAGTGGATCAGGTGTCATCCCAATGATCAAATAATTGGTGACATCAACAAAGGGATACAAACACGTTGGGACAGCTTAGGGAACTTCTGTATGTTCTCTAGCTTTGTTTCACTAATGGAGCCAAAGAAGGTTGATGAAGCACTAAAAGATGCCAATTGGATCACTGCCATGCAAGAAGAGCTCAATCAGTTTGAGAGAAACAATGTATGGAAGCTGGTCCCTGCTCCTAAAGGTAAAACCATAATTGGCACTAAATGGGTTTTCAGGAATAAGATGGATGAGCAAGGTCATGTCATTAGAAATAAGGCAAGACTGGTTGCTCAGGGCTACAGACAGGAGGAAGGAATTGATTATGATGAAACATTTCGTCCTGCGGCCAGGCTAGAAGCAATTCGTTTGTATGTAGCCTACGCTGCTCATAAGAGCATCAAGGTATTTCAACTGGATGTGAAGAGTGCATTTTTGAATGGGAAGCTACAAGAAGAAGTTTATGTCAAGCAGCCTCCAGGTTTTGAAAATGAACAACATCCAGGTTTTGTCTATAAGTTGGACAAAGCTCTCTATGGTCTCAAACAAGCCCCTAGAGCCTGGTATGACACTCTTACTGAGTTCCTTATGAGCAATGGGTATTCCAGAGGTAAAGTGGATACTACACTGTTCATAAAGAAAGTGAAATCTGACATTATGCTTGTTCAAATTTATGTGGATGATATAATATTTGGTTCTACAAATGAGCAGTTGTGCAAGAATTTTTCATTACTCATGAAATCCAAGTATGAAATGAGTATGATGGGAGAACTTACTTTCTTTTTAGGATTACAGGTTAAACAAACCTCAACTGGAATTTTTATAAATCAAAGAAAGTACACTTTAGATCTATTGAAAAAGTTCAAATTTGATCAAAGTTCTCCTATTAAAACCCCAATGGCAACCAATGTAAAATTGGATGCTGATGCAAGTGGCAAAGCTGTTTCAGTAACAGCTTACAGAGGCATGATTGGGAGCTTGATATACTTGACTGCTAGTAGACCTGATATTATGTTTGCTACCTGTCTGTGTGCTAGGTTCCAAGAATCTTCAGATACCTGAAGGGTACATTAGGTTTGGGTCTTTGGTATCCCAAAGACTCCAGCCTTGAACTAACAGGTTATTCAGATTCTGATTTTGCAGGCTGCAGGCTAGACAGGAAAAGCACAACAGGTGGATGCCAACTCCTTGGTGGTAAGTTGATAAGTTGGTGTAGCAAGAAGCAGAACTCTGTGTCTACTTCTACTGCTGAAGCTGAGTACATTGCTGCTGGAAGCTGTTGTGGACAGATTCTGTGGATGCAGCATCAGCTTGAAGATTATGGTCTTGTGTATAGGAAAATTCCTATTCTGTGTGATAACACAAGTGCCATAGCCATTTCCAACAATCCAGTATTTCATTCTAGAACGAAGCATATTGAAGTCAGACATCACTTCATCAGGGATCACATTCAGAAAGGTAATGTGGAGGTAAGTTTTATTTCCACAAATGAACAGCTTGCAGACATTTTCACCAAACCTCTAGATGAAACAAGGTTTAATTACCTTGTCAGCAAGCTGGGCATGTTAAACAAGAGTGACTAAGTGTTTCTCAAAGGTCTAAGAATTTGTGTGTTTCACACTGCTCAAGTTTCTCAGAACAGCTTAGACAGAATAGGTTATACATGTTCTGTACTTAGTCATTTGTCTGAAAAACTTGAACAGCTTGAGCATTCAACAGGCTGAACAAAAACTGTTTACTCGTCCAGCCTGCTCTGATGGTCCAATCTTCAACCTGTTCACTTCTTCACACTGTCTTACTAGCCATTGTCTTGTAACCTGTTCAACTATTGAACACAACCTGCTTTTAAAAAAGAGAGCAGGCTGGAGGCACAGTTTGAAAAATGAACAGCTTGAAGGTTAAACAGCTTGTGATGACCTTACTTATCACAGGTTTGACCAACAGCTTAGACCAACAATTTTAATTACCTTTCTTCAAACTTAAGTTACTTAATTAATGTTTTATTTAACTTAATTACTGCGGATAATGTGGGTTACGTGTGTTAGTGATTAAAAAGGACTCAAGTGGTCTGACAAACGGTCTGACATGGACACCTGTTCCGTTTTCCGTTAACGACTTTTTCAAATCAAACCGCCCAAATCTTTCTCTCTCATACACACTCACATTCAAATCCTATAAATACCTAACTACTGTTTCATCTTCGTCTTCCTCATCATTTCCAGAAATCCTTAAGAACCCTAAAAATCGACTAAGTGTCTTTTGCTTCTACAAACCTCAAAACTTCCCAAATGGCTCACAGACCCAATCCCTTTCTTCCAGTGTTCGTTGGTGATAATGTTGTCAAACACTCATCAGTCACCACAATGCTGACCATCAAACCCACAAACTACATTGCAAACCTTACTATCCCCAAAAACTATGTGGGGAAAGGTTACGATCAAATGGTGGAGTTTCTGCAAGCTCATCCGTTGAACTATGCTATGACTGCAACTCCTGGTGTCCTGTACCAGGAGATGGTGTACAAGTTCTGGTACACCTGTGCCTACAACCCCAACACCAAAGTCATCAAGGGGACTATTCTCAATGGGACTCAGACCATTGAGATAACTGCTGATCTTCTGAGGGAGATTCTTCATTTGCCTATTGCTGAGTCATATGATATGCCCCAGCCTGAAAATGAGCAAATGGGAAATTTGCTACGCTTCTGTGGTATAGCAGAACCTAAAATTGGAGCAACACTGTATAGGAAGGAGTTGTCCCCTACCTATAGCTTTCTGTTTGCCTCCGTGATGACGTGCTTCAGCAGCAAAGTTGGTTCATTTGACCAGCTAAGTTGTGATGAAGTCCCAATAGTCCTACAGCTGGTGGATGGGACTAACATTGATATGGCTCAGTGGATATTTCTGAACATGAGGAACCTGGTGCAACAAGAGCCAAGACCAGCTGCTGTTCGTTATCCCAGGTTTCTGAGCCTCCTATTCAAGCATCATTGTGGTGAGCATCTGTACAATTCTCAACCTTTACTCAAAACTGTTGCCTTCCCTGTAATAGGGAATAGAGTTTTCTATACTCCTGTACTACCAAATGAGCCTCCTCTATCCACACCAATGAGGAGGTTGTTAGGATTGGTGGAAAGACCCTCTGTAGTGAGGGTGGATCCAGAAGCTGCTGCTCCCACAGGAAAATCCAAAGCCAGGTCCAAGCTTGTTAAAAGGACTCTGGCAACTGCTGAAGCTGGGCTTATGAAAAAGAAGGCCAAAACAGCCCAGTCTGAGTCTGTTCCCTTAGCCTCTGTGGCTGAGGGGGAGCAGGCTCATCACCCTGAAGCCTCTGTGGCTGGTGCCTTTGTGGCACCTGAGACTATGGAACAGGCCAACCCACCTGTTTCTGACCCAGTCTCAAAACCTGTCCAGTCTGAACCTCTCATCACCTCTCCCCAATCACCTACTTCATCCATCCTCTACCAAAGAAAATCCATCTCCAAAAAGAAAACAGCCAAAACAACCACCTCCTCTGTTCCCTCTCAACAGGGTTCAGTTGTAAGAGAAGCAACCCCTGCTGCCTCTCCTATATTGGGAGAAGGTCCAGCCCCATTGGAGCATGCTTCACTCCAAACTGAGTCTACCCAGAGTCAGCCTAGACCCTCTGGTTCCTCCCAACAGGAACCAGTTGTACAAACAGAGATAGCCACATAACTATCCCAGCCTCTCAACAGGCTGAGGATATTGAAAGACAGGAGTCCTCTCCACTCCATACTGAGTCCACACTGTCCCCCACTCAAATCTCCTCACACCCTGAGTCTGCACGAGGTGCCCACGCGGCTGGTATAGACCAATCAGCAGCTCAGCCTCAAACTTCTGTTCCCCATGATACAGCTGTTCTACACCAAACAGCTGCTGAGGGACCAACAACCCAAGCTGATGAACCTCAGGCACCTTCCCTCTGGTGAGGCTGCTCTCTCCATGCAAACTCCATCAGCAGGTTTCACCACTGCTGATGTTGAAATGCATATCCCATCTCCCAATGATGAGCTGCTTTTAAACCAAGGCACTGCAGAGGGAACCACCACTGGTCTTCATGAGGATGTTGCAGCACAAGCAGCATCTGAAAGGCCCTCAACACCAACCCCTTCTCCTGGTGATGCAGCTACAGCCGCTGCTGAAGGACCCTTTGACCCCTCCAAGCTGGGCCATATTACTTTTGCCCAGGCTATGGAGCTTCTTTCAAAAGTTTCTCTTCCCTCTCCATCACATCCCCCTACACCAGCCTCATCATCATCTTCTCCATCTACCCAATCTAAACAGTCAACCCATACACCTCCATCTCCCAAAGACCTGCCTTTGAAGGATCAGCTTTCCTTGCTGACCAACAAAGTTGGTTCTTTGGAAACTACCATGACCTCTCTACCCTCTCTTATTTCAGACTCTGTGTCTGAACAGCTTAAGGGGTTCTTTGATTCGTTCAAAGACTCCTTCCCGGCTACTCCACAAACAGATAATTCCCCACAGCTGATAGCACTCACTGCACAGCTGCAAACAGTGTCCAATTCCCTCTCCTCCATTCTTTCACTACAACAGGACTCTGTGTCCTCAATGACAGCCATTTCCCAACAGCTGTCATCTCTCCTCACCTCTTGCAATTCTACCCTTCCTGCTACTCTGGCCAGCTTTACCACACTAATTGGCTCCCTATCTAATTCTATGTCCTCAAACCTTGCTGATGTGCAAGATTCTCTCGAATTACATCTTGCACAGCTTCAAAGTTTGTTGTTCACAGAATCTGATAGGGAAAACATTGTTAAGCTGACCTCCCTTGCTGATACACAATCCTCTTCTCTTCAAACCTGTCTTTCCCAACTTGCAGAGGTCAAGGACAATTTGGCTTTCTTAGTGACTAGCCTTGTTGGCCCCAGGCCTGCTGCCAAAACTGCTGGCAAGCCTGCTGACTTTGTGTCTTCAGGCAGACCGGGTGTTGAAGGTGCTGGTACATCTCCTTCAAAGGGGGAGAAGTCGTCTGCCTCTAAGGGGGAGAAAACTTCCACTCCTAAGGAGAAACCAGTGCCTGCAGCACAAACTGGTCATCCAGCAGGAATCTCTGCAACAGGTACAGTAGAGGGTGCTTCTCATGCTGCTCAGTCTACTCAGGTTGAATCTCCAATCCCTGCTCAGTCTAAGGGGGAGGAATCCATTCCTGAGGGCAGGCCAAGCAGCAGAAGGAGGCATCTGATCCTAGAGGAAGAAGAAGACGAGGAGGAAAGTCCTCAAGCTGCTACCACTACAGCAGCTAAAGGAAAAGAAATAGCAGAAGATGATCCCATACAGCAGAAACAAGCAGAAATCCAATTTCACAAAGCCAGGGCCAAAGAAATGGGTCTTCCTATGCACAAGTACTTTGAGTTTAGAGAAGAACAGCTTCAAGCCCTGGAAGTTCTTAGAAAAGAAGAAGAATCTGCCAAAGCTGCCAAATCATTTGCACTTCAAGAAGCAAAGAAAGTTAAAATGTCTACTCTGGAAGTGCAAAAGAAAATATTGGAAGCTGCTAAGGGATCAGCAGGGGAGAAGGAAGCAGAGAAAGAAAAAGGTACTCTGGTCTCAGTGACCAAGCCTACAGTGCCTCATGCAAGAGTTCAGTACCATTTTGACAACCTGGCAAAGAAAAAATTTCAAGATGTTGCTGAAAGAAGGCTTGCCAAGGAAGCAATTGTCAAAGTTGTCCCTATATCAAGAAAAGGCAGTCAGTGGAAGTTGAAAATAACAAGGATGGGTGTAACAGGCCCTGAATTGGAAACTTATGACTACACTGACGTAGCACAGATGGGGTACAGAGAATGGATTGAATTGGCAGTTGCCCTGAGTGAGTCAAAGGCAGAAACAGCTAAGACAATCAGGGCATATGTCAAGAAACTGATGGAGAGAGTAAAGAACCTTGGCCTGATTTCCAAAGAAGCAAGTGAAGGTGTCTTGGTGACACATCCAAAAATTAAAGGCCAGGAGGACAAGGAAGGACACTGAAATGGAAATACTCCTTACACTGATTGAACAAGGCGATTATGCCATTGAAATGAAAGGAGTTGATCACAGCCTGCCAAGTGGAATAGAGTTTGAAGATAGCAAGATCATTGAAGAGCCTGAGCTGGGGGCATTTTTTATAGATCCCTTAACTCAGAAGAAATGTTTTCAAAGAGCTTCAGATCTATACAAAGTGCATCTGAGAAAACTTGTGGCCTTCAGACTTGCAGTTTCATTTAGGCAGTCTAGTAAGTGGAGAGCAGCCATCTGGGATCAGCTCAGAGGCTTCTTTGAGAGAGGAGAACTTGAGGATCCCAAGTTCATGTTTATAACAAGTGAAATTCAAGAGCTTGAGGATACCAGAGAGCAACTTGAAAAGATGTTTGAAGGTGCCCCTCCAGTGTGATAAAGTCCATCTGCCATCTGGGCAGGTGAAGAATGGAAGCTGTCCATCAGTTGGACAGGCTTACCATTTTCTGTTCCCAACAAAAACAGTCCAATGTACATTAGTTGTACCCTATTTTACATATGTTGTAATTTACTTTTACATTAGTTGTAATATACATCAGAACATTAGTTGTACTTTTGTAAGAACATGTGTTGTTCTAATGTAATCAAAAATCAGTATATATATATAAACTGATCTTTTACTTTATGTTGATGTTGTAATTCTGTTTCAACAAATGTACTGTAAAAATATATAGTGACTTTTGATAAGGCCAGCTTAAACTGGTTATTGCAAATAGGGGGAGATTGTTAGGCACAAAAAAGGCCTCAGTCAAACCTGTTCTGCATCTGAGGGGGAGATTATTAATCAAACCTGTTGATGCACTTGATGGGTAAAAGTTAAGGCCTGTTTATGCCTTAATAATACCTAAAAAGTGATTTGCAATATCAGTCCAAAGATGTTCTATATGTTGCATGTGTTGCAACTAAGACAGTTTGTCCAAGCTGCTCTGTCTGCTGAACAGGCTGGACATAAACTGTCTACGCTGCTCTACACTGGTGAGCAGCTTGGGCATCTTACAAGTGTTCTGTTCTTTGTGAACAGAACCTGTTCTTTGTGAACAGGCTAAACACTTTATGGAATGTGTTTCCAAGTCCTCATGTATTGTTTTTGACTACAAGATCAGTTTACAAAGTCGAAGACAAAGTGGAAATCAGAACTGCTCAGCCTGCCCAAGCTGTTCTGTTACATGAAGACAAAAGGTTATTTGAAAAAGGGTGACAGACCTTTTTCTTATATCAAAATAGGCCTTTTACAAGGAAGAAAGACGCAAAGTTGACATTCCTTATTTGGTTAAAGGCAATGCAACAGTAGACAAAGTGAAAAGACAAAAGTTCTGCACATGTGAAGACAAGTCTGCTTTTCTGAAAAGTGCAGAAAAGTTATGTGGTCTTTTCAAACAAGACTTCTCCTTTTTCATTCCGTCCAATGAAGAAGTTTCTCTTAGATCCTCTGAGTGAGTATAAAAGGAAGCTTCTAAGGTCAGAAAGAATAAGCCAAGATAAGCTAAGTG
This sequence comes from Centrapalus pauciflorus, assembly GCA_020465985.1. Lineage (NCBI taxonomy): Eukaryota > Viridiplantae > Streptophyta > Magnoliopsida > Asterales > Asteraceae > Centrapalus > Centrapalus pauciflorus. Next base: position 29,633 of record JAANYP010006760.1, read on the forward strand.
CTGAAACCAAGAGTGAACGTGCAAGTGTGTTTTTCATGCATGCAAGCCTGCCTGTGTAACACAGTTTCTTTGTGTCTAAGCTGTTCTACATAAGCTGTCCCTCTAAGTCTTGTAAACACAGTGAGTGCTTCTTAGTGAGTGTATTCATTGTAAGCTAGTTTGAGTTTGTATTAGACTAGTGAACATACTGTTGTATCTGTCATCTCAGCTTGAACCTTTCCGCATTCAAGCTTGTTTGTAATTAACAATTTGTTGATAATACATACAAACATTGAGAAAATAGTCTGTAGTTTTTAAATTGCTGTATTCACCCCCCCTCTACAGCTTAAAGCTATATACTTTGGGAACCTCTCGGGACCTACAGGAGATCGGTCCATGATCAATGTCTTATTTGAGGAGCTTGAGAAACGTGGTTTTATATATGATATTTTACATGATCCGGAGTGGCGTATAACTCGTATGTTCATTGCACATCCGTTGTCGATTAAATTGGCCAAAGTCTTTCATAATATCTTTGTGATGGATTGCACCTACAAAACAAATAAATATAAGATTCCTCTCCTTGTTATCATTGGTGTTTCGTGTTTCAATACCTCATTTTATTCTGGATTCGCTTTTCTGGAAAGAGAGGATGAAGAAAATTATATTTGGGCATTAAGTACGTTTAAGGAGATTCTCGGACAAGGTAATCAACCGGGTCTGATTATGACGGATAGGGAATTGGCGTTAATTAATGCCTTAAAATATGTATATCCAACCACAACAAATCTTTTGTGTATTTGGCATATTGAAAAAAATTTTTTGGCAAGAAGTATTTTGGGCATTCCGAGAAGTTTGATATATTTATGTCAGGTTGGAATCATGTTGCATATTCAACGACAGAATTTCTTTTTGAGGGAAATTGGGATGAATTTGAATCTTCATATATTGAAAAGACAGATTCCCTTGAATACATAAAGAACGTATGATTACCTTGGAAAGAGAAGTTTGTTAGTGCTTGGACTGACAAGTACTTACATTTTGGTAATCAATCTTCATCAAGAGCCGAAGGTGCTCATGCCAAACTCAAACTATATTTGCAAGTTTCTACGGGAGATTCTCAAGAAGTAAAAGGCAAAATTTCTCTTCCGGTTAAACATGAGTTTAATGAGATTAAAGTAAAACTCTCAAGCGAGAGATTTTAAAATCCTCAAGAGCTTCAATACCATGTATGCAAACATGTATGCTACGTGGTTTTTTGTTAAGAAAAGAATATATGTATTATCCCTTTTTGTTAATAACACAAAAAACGGACAAGATGGTAGTTTTTTGTGCAATTATTCACTAGTTTATTACCCGCGTATTACGTGGATATTTTTAATATATATAAAACATAATAAATTAAAAGGTAAATGTATAAATATTATTTTTTTTAAACAAAAGTATATAAGAATGATATTATTATCTATTATGACCTATTAATTTTATATAAGTCTAAATATATATGAATAGTAATTAGTTTCTTATACTTTTTATAAACCTTTATTATATTATATGATAATTAATAAGTTAGTAGAGTATTAGATTTTGTTTGATTTGATTTGAATTTAGAAGTATATTATATTAGATTTGGATAGATATAATTTAAATTTTTTTTATTATTTTTAAAACTTATAAGTGTCACGTGTCGATTTATGGTGATGTCACGTGACTTCAGAAGAATGAGTATAGATACTCTGTTATTATTATTTCTAGATTGGAAAAAACAAATTTTAAATTCAAATTTTAAAAACAAATTAAACGCCAAAAATTGTAAGGTACACGTGGCAATCTCATGTGAAACCAAGTGGCGCTCTATCTAGGTGTCATGTGGCATCTAATTACTCTTATAATAGAATAGATAGATTTTTGTTAATAACACAAGACTTTACTGATTAAACGATCTTTTCTTTCACATTAAGAAAATAAGATATTTAATTAGCAATTAGTAAATGTGTGTTTAGTCGTCCATTATATTATACACTAGTTTATTAACACGTGTATTACACGGATAATTTTAATAGATTTGGTTTTTTAAAACTATGGAAACTTAAAATTAAAATTAATATTCAAACTTTTAATACTAATGATATTTAAAATATTATTATAATTAATTTATTTATAAATCTATTAAACCAAAAAAACTAATCATTTACCTTTTAAACCTAAAAAACTAATCACTCACCTTTTAAATATATTTGTTTTTTGTGATTTTTTGAAATTTAAATATCTAATCATAATCTTATCTTAAAAGTAATTTGATTTAAGATTTTTAATTTAATCTAGAAATAGTAATTAACACTTGTCATTATTATAAGATGTCACTTGACATCATGAGAAGATGACAAGTGTCAATTTAGTTACTCTTTTATTTGTATTTATAGATTATAGATATAGATGCACTATCTTTAAATGGTTTTTTTTTTTGTTTTGAATTAACAACTCGTTAAGGATTTGGATTTGTAAATACTCTCGTATCATATTTGGACAATAATTAAAAAAAAAAAAGATTTAACTTTGGTATGGAGAATGAAAAGAAATAAATTCATTTGATTTTCAAGCTTATTATTTCATAGAATGTCACAATTAATTCTCAAATGAATGATGAAGAACTGATTTTTAGTGTAAATATCAATTCTTTAATTTTCTCCACAATATGAAAAAAATCAAAGGATGAGAAAAAAAACTGAGATTATATTATTTCTTTTCATTATATGTGTCAACGAAATTTGAAAACTAAGAGAATTTCATTTTCTTCATTTATTCACATCAAACGCTATATTTCTCACTTTTCCAACTTTCATAATCCACCTATCCTCTTAAATATTTTAAAATCTATAATTTTAAATTCATGTAATCCAAACGGTAATGTACAATAAAAAAACGTATTATAAGAATGGAATCTCAATTTTTGGTCTATTAGCTAAGAAAATAGATTTCAAGGAAGAAAGAAAAATTTTATATCAAGAAAAATTCTCTTTCTTTCTCCTTTAGCAAACAAAACATACAAAAAAAAAATGAATTTCTCATTCCAATTTCACATATATTTGTGAAACAAACAAACCTAAATCCATACTATATAAAATAAGAAAACCACTTGGAGTTTCTGGACCATTGGATGGAAAGAAATCAATGGTCCAGATTAATGACAACTCATAATTATTTATGAAATGTCTCTTATACCCTTAATTAAAATCAATAATTATACATATGCCATTTTTTTAATTCATTTTCCAAATTTACTACTTTAACTTAATTACATTAAATTTTGATTTTAATTTTTTCATTAATGAATAAATATCAAATTAATATTTACCTAAAATAAATATGTGTCATTATTATCCTTAATGATCATAGTTAAATTCAAATGTAAAAATTTGCATTTAAATGTAGAAGTGTAGTAAATAAAGTTAAAATTTTTTGTTAATTATTTTGTTAACAAGATTTAAAATTTAATTGATAAAACTTCAATTGTGAATTTGATAAATTTTGATTGTTGATTTTCAGATATTCCATTTTTATATTTTATCATTTTCAAAATATATACACATTCACATAATTGAAGTTTTTTGTTTCTTACATTGATATTTCATATTTGAAGTTAATAAAAATTAACAAAAAAAATTTTGCAAACATATATTATCTGTTTTTAATAATACAATATAATATTATTTTTTATTTAATATCAAACAACTAAGAATTTTTTTATCTTTAATTTAACTAGCTTTCAATTTTTTTATTTTAATTATATATAAATTTTATAATAATTTATTATAATATAATAAAATATGTATTTTCTAAATCAACCCATATAATACATGGGTTGATTAACCTATATATTATAATAAAACAAAACAATTCATGTCATATGTCACTTCTACGATAGAAGAAAATTTTATTTTTCCACCTCTTTTTCCAAATTTAACACCTTAACTTTAATTGCATTAAATTTTGACTTTATTTTTTTTCATTAATTAGTTAGTAATAAATTAGATTTTGTAACATTTAAAATTAATGTTTACCTAGAATAAATATCTATCATTATTATCCATAATATCATAATTAGATCCAAATGTAAAAATTTGAATTAGTTGTGGAAATTATTATTATTATTATGTATAATAAAGGAAAACATCAAATGTCACGTGTCACCTCTACGTTCACCAAAAAGATAATTACAATTTATAAAAAATATAAGATAAATACAATTTAATATTTTTAAAAAAGATAAATATACTCTATTTTTTAATATGTAAATAATAAAAAATAAACACAATTATTATTTTTGTATGTTTTTATTTTTACTCATATACATTTTATATAAATAATTTTAATTAAAAATATCAACGTAATACGTATTCTTATTAAAAAGCTACATAAGTCATGTAAAACTTGGTTACATAAATTGAAAATCAGATAAACAATTATGCCTAAACAAAATAACAATCATTTCCATTTTTTTATTTTTCAATAATATGTTCGACAAGCTCCAAGATTTTTAGGACCAAAAATTGTTAAATTACCACTAAAATTTTTTAACAAATTCATTCAGAAATTGTCTAACAAAATTGGATCGATTAAACAAAACAAAAATTAATAGTCTAGGGGTGTGCAAAATAACTGAATCCGAACAGAATCTTAAACGGATTATTTGGTCCAGGTTATTCGGTTTTCGGTTTTGTTAATCGGGTTAAATGATACCCGAATAACAATTTCATTCAGGTATCGGGTATGATTCATGTTTATTCGGGTACCCGAATAACCCGTTTAATTTTTAAATTCCTATATTTAAGTAGAATTACAATTGTTTATATAATAATGTAAAGATTTAAGTACTCAATTTTAATAGTCAAATCATTTAACCCATGTACCCAAATTACCCAACTCATTTAACCCGAAAGTATTTCATTTTTTATTGGGCTAAAATCTAGGGTCGTTCCTATCATTTTTGGGGCCCGGGACGAAAACTTTAAAGTGGGCCCTATTTTTTACTCTTGATATCTATATCTATATATATAATCTATATATATAAATAAAGCAAGATAATTTTGACACATGTCAATCTCTCGTGGCATCTCAATTTCATTTTCCCGCCTAATTTTATTACCATAATTTTCATTCTAATATTAAGGAAAGTAAAATTAATAACTATAATTATCTTGTATTAATTATTTATGAATTTTTTTACACATTAATTAAACCATTTATTAAATCTATGTATATTAAAAATTTGTGAATAAGCATTCTAATCCAGTCAATACATTTTTATTTACTCGTATATTATGTATTTTAATTTCATAGTTTGTATCATTTAGATAATTTATCTATTGAGTTTTAATATTAGCATTTAATTATTATAAATTTATAATTGTAATATACTAATTTAATTTTATTTGTTTTTTTTTAAATAGTATTTTATAAATATATCCCATGTAATACATGGGCAAATAACTAGTATACATAATAAGAAAAACCGTATAGAAAACTACAATTTGATGATGGTGACCTTGCTTTACCGTTGTTAATCTCAAATCTTTAAAACATCGAAACCTGTCATTGAAAACAAAATTCAAAAAAATTTGCCCCTTCGAGCATTTTTAGATGCAAAATCATTAATAAGTGTATCAAGATCGATACTATCCAACATATCTTTCTCAATACATAACATGGCCAAACCATTCAATCTTTCTTGTGACATTGTTGATCTCAAATAATTTTTTAATAATTTCAATTTTGAAAAGCTTCTTTCTGCCGAAGCTACCGTGACAGCAGTAGTTACTAATATGCGGTATGCAATACAAGTATTTGGATAACAATCCGCAAGTTTAACAAACTCTAAAATTTCAACCGCCGACATCAAGGTGTTTGGCAAAGTAATTTATAAAACTTTTAGTTCCGAGAAAAAATCATTTAGATCCACATCGGATACATTGTTATGAGAAAATGTATTTGTAAAATTAATACAATGTTTTCTTAATTCAACATCATCCAAAGACTTCAACTTCTTTGAGTCATATAAAAATCCAAATATACTTTCAAATGTTTTTAGTTGATCAAATCTATTATGCAATGCTCTAATTGCCATGTCCACAACAACCAAAAAATATTCAGCTCTAAAAGACTCTTCTTGTGATTGGATCCGATCTTCATTATTAGTTTCATCAAATTGTTTCTTCCTAATAACATGACGTCGCACTGAAAATGTAGGTTCCACATTCATATCACAAGCAATTGTTTTAGCAATATTTATACTAGAAGCAAACCCTTCGTTTCTATAATTTTCAAAAAACTTTATTGTACTCCCTATGTGATTAATACACTCATCGATGCATATAAATTTAGATTGTAATTTTTTACTCACCATATTAATGGCAAATAAAATATCATACCAAGTTAAAATTCAAAGTTATTTAATTCATTAAGTAAACTTTCTCCTTCACTTTTTGATTTTGCATCTTCACATGATTTACAAAGTTCTTTCAAAGCTAACTTTATTTGAGGGAGTTGAAATCTTATAGCTTTCACACTATTTATTCTACTCTCCCAACGAGTATTAGATAGAGATTTCACATTTAATTTTAAAACATTGTCAATCAATATTTTCCATCTTTTGGGTGAACTAGAAAATAAAAAATATATGCGTTGAATAATTCCAAAAAATGAAATAGCTTTAACACAAGAATGTGTCATGTCACTAAGAGTAAGATTCAGGCTATGACAAGCACGTGACATATATAAAGCTTTCAAATTTACATCAAGCAAACGTTTTTGAACCCCTTGATGTTTTCCTTTCATATTAGAACCATTATCATAACCTTGACCTCTTATATCATTAACATCTAAATCTAGCAAATTAAGTGCATTTAAAGTTTCTTTGAAAAGTCCTAAACCCAAAGTATCATCTACCTTTAAAAATCCTAAAAAGAATTCTTCAATATTTAATTTGGTATTTGACATGTTCACACACCGTATAATCAAAGTCATTTGTTCTTGTTGACTCACATCCGGAGTACAATCAAGAATTATAGAAAAATATTTTGCATCTTCAATAATCTTAACTATGGAAACTTTTAAAGTATCAGCTAAAAGAAATATCAATTCATTTTGTATTTTATGACCAAGATAATGATGATGAATTTCATTATATCTTTAATACGTCTAACATGATCTTGCATTGTAGCATCAAATTCTACCATCATTTCAATTAATCCTAAGAAATTGCCATTGTTATTTTGATAAAGTTTTTCATTAGACCCTCGAAAAGGTAAGTTGTATTTAGATAAATACTTAACTGCTGCAATTATTCTTTTTAAAACTTGTCTCCAACGTTCTTTTTCTTTTAAAATTTTGTGTTGTAAGTCTTTATCGATTGTTTGCTTTTTTATATAATCTTAGTTTTGTCAAGATCAAAATCACTACCTAAGATTAACTGGTTTGAATTAATCAGAGTATAAACCAATAACCTTGTATTGAATCAAAGTCCAATTAAGAAGTTTGCGGAATAACACTTAATTGTTTTAAGAAAAGCTTTCAAAAACAAATAATCACATAAACACAATCAATAATCAAATGTCATTTGTATTGCCAAACTCAATGATTACAATCACCTCTAATCTGTTACATTAGACGAAGAACACAAATTGTTCTTAGGGTTTTACAACCTTAGAGGCTTATGAAAACTTAATCAGAAAGACAATTACAACTGAATAAACTTGTACGTGCAGACTTACAATAGAAAACCTATTCTATGTATATATATTGCTTTCTGATTTGTTTCCTTAAAAAACTCTGATTTCTCTGATAGTAGATATGCTTGAATCTTCAAAATATATCTTTTCCTGAATATCAGCACTTTCTGTTTATTGAGCTGTTGAGCAGCTTGAAGTCTATCTGTTGAGCAGCTTGAGCTTTAACACTGGCAGCTTGAACTTTTGAACTAGCAGCTCGAACTTTTTCAACTAACAGCTTGAACTTTGTACTTACACAGAAAATCTACTAACAGTCTGAGAAATCTAACTAACAGCTTGACATACTTAAAATATTTCCTAACAATCTCCCCCTAACTTAAAATCTTTACACAAGACTTTAAGTTTTTATACAAATAAGGAAATAAAACAAAGTAAAACTGTTATCTACAAATTAAGGCATCCAAAAATTTACAATTGTGAAAGTTTCTGATTAACTGTCTTCAAAAATTCTCTTTTCAGATCTTCTCTATCACAATATATCCTCACTGATATCATCTGTACTAACCATGCCTTTGGAAGATCATAAAATTCAAAATTGAAGAACATGCTGGATCCATTTGCAAATTTGAGTCTGTATGTCTTTGATTTTACAAACAGATCAACCTGTGCAATCTTCATCTCCTTGGCCTCTTCTATGTCTTTTCTTATGGACTCTGGATCAAAAATACTTTATAGATCTTTTATAGCCTGCTTGACCTGTGGAAGTGAGGACCTGACTTGAGTTACAGATCCAACATTATGCATTCTTGTAAGCTCATCTCTGGTCATCCCTTGAACTATGTGCATCATACTCTTATATTCTTCCTCAGGACCAGCTTCTCTTCTTACTACAAAATGATATCTTAAGTCAATGTTATCCATTGGCTTAGCATACCAGTATGTAATGAGAGGTTTTGAGAAGTCATGCTGGTCTAGGGACTTTTCAATCTCCATCACTTTCTGAAGCTGATGTTCAAACAGCACCCTTTTTACCTGATCAAGCTTTCTTGAGAGATTACTTCTGATTGTGGATTAGAAGCAACAGCTTGAATAGGTGGATCTGGATTACTGGCACCAGCTTGACTTGATTCCTATTGGCTTTGGACTTCATGGGAGACTTTAGCTGTTTTTCATTTTTCCATTTCTTTATCATGAATGTCTTGCATCCTCTCTGTATTCATGGACTGAGCCATCTTCTTTGGAATTCCAGCTGAATAGGCAAAATTGATCAAAAACTTTCTGTGCTCTGCCTTTGAATGCCCTGTTGGCATTTTCCTTTTCTTCTCATTCTGTTTAACCACAAACCCTCTTAGGTAATCACCTAAGGTTTCATCATCTTGCATTGGAGCATGGGTTTGCTGGTCCAGAATTGCATCTTGTTCCTCTGCTAACTGCCTGGCAAATTCAGCATCATGAGCAACTTGGGCTTCTCTGGATGAAAATTTGTGCTTTGGAGATTCTATGAGAATGCCCTTGCCCTTATCCTTAGTTGCAGAGGTTGTAGCTTGGACTGTACTGACAGGAGCTTGACTGCCTTCTCGGATAACAACTCCTGTTGTTCTTATAGGGGCAGCTTGAGTTTCTAGGCTAACAGCTTGAGTAGCTGTTGGGACTGTTAGCCTAGAATCTTGGACTGTTGAAGTAGGAGCTGGAGCTGCTTGGACTGATGGAGCTGCTTGGACTGTATTAGGAATCTCCTGATTCTCCCCCTTTTTGGATGCATTGGTTTGGTCAGGAGGACCTACAACCTTTGCCATGAGGGTTCGAATCATCTTCTCAAGGTGAATGATCTTATTTCCACAAAGGGTGAACCCCTTATGAAAATAATCCATTCTTTGATTTTGAGCTGCTACGGTCTGTTGAAGTGCTCTGATTTGTGCCCCATGTGCAACAATAATGGACTTATAATATTCCAATACTGCCACAACAGGTTTCAGCTGAGGATCCGTTAAAATCATAAGTTGCAGACTAGCCTCAAGATCAGCAAAAGAGTGTGGTGTTTGTGATCTATCACTAAGCTTCTGGGCCCCTCTTTTCTTGGTACTGGGGACTTCCAGAAGGTGCTTGCACACCCTCTGTTGCCATGGGTGTGGTCTTAAGTATGTTGACACTGTCCTGTGCCTCTTGTGCAGAAACAACAGTAGTGTCAGCCATAGTACCCATATGGACATCTTCTGTTGAGATGTCCACCTCCAAATTGAGGATGGGAGAGTCCTCAGTGGGTGCCCTTTGGATATTCTGCGTAGGAGTGTCCTCATGCACAGAGACATTTGGCTCTTGTATTTGGGCTGAGGAGGAAGGAGCTCCTAGAAACCCTTTTTCTTTTGTATAATATGAGTGGGGATGAGGGATTTACAGAAAGATCAGAGGGATTATTTGTATCATGAGGAGTGGGTTGGGGTCCTGGGGGTGAAGCAGTGATGTTAGGCTGAGTCTGCTCAGGACCTTCTCCTCTGTTTAGTGGATTGATGCCCAACATTGCAGAGGGCAATGGGACATCAACAGACAAAAAATTGGCACTTGTTTTTAGAAGACGTTTTATTGTTGGTAAAGAGTGCCTATGGGAAACATGAATCCTTTTATGTACATTGAAATTACTGCAAGTTCTTGCAATAATTTCAGCCAAAAATCTAGGATACATCAAAAATTTCCTATGTTTTAGGGCATGATGCCTTAGCATACCCTGAAAAATCATATTAGAAAAATTGAACTGTTGGCATGTAGATAAACACACTAAGGCAGTGGTTATGTTTGAGGAAAATTCTGACCAACCAGTTCTTTTAGGGCTTATGCATTGTTGTATAGTATGTACCAGATTTTTCCACTTAGGGGCAAAATGAGTTTTAAAGAACATATAAGAATCAGTAGGGCCCCTATACCCTATAGCAAAAAGGCCTTCATTGCCTCAATCCATACATTCTGAATCTTGAATTGTAGTAGTTCTTCCTGCATTGCCTCAATCCAAGATGGATCTTTCAAAGCCTCTGATGCCTTCTTTGGTTCTAACTGTGACATGAAACAAGCATGTTCAAAGGCAGCAAGACTGAATTCTGGCACTGCTGATTCAGCATCAGTAGATTCTTTGTGAACCATTGTCCTTGTCTGCACAGGAGTGCGTGGGTCACCCATTATCTGATTGAGAGGACGATACTTGTGAACTCTGAGTGTTGGCTCTCTGTCTGTCTGAAAAGAAGTTCCTAGATTTGTATCATCTCCATCAGGACCACTTGATGGTTCAGCTTCAGGAACAGCTTGACTTGAATCTGGGACTGTTTCCCTTTGTGATGGAGCTGTTCCCTTAGGACTTGGGATTGGCACTTTATAGTTTGGATTTGAATCATGGTGTTCATCTAGTACCCCTGGTGGGTCACAAGATAGAAGTGGTATGACCGTATACTCGTCCCATTGGCCAGAATCTGCAACAGTCTGAATCTTTGTACCAACAGCTTGATCATTTGTGCTACCAACATGAGAATTTGTGTTGGCAGCTTCAACCCTGTTTTCACCAGTTTCTGCATTATACTCAACAAAGCTCAGAGAATTAGTTAGTGAATCTAAATCAAACAACCAATCAGGACCAGTGCCTTTGACAATTGCAGTGTTTTCATTAAATTCAACATTGGCACTTTCTTCAATGGTTTTAGATACACTGTTATATACTCTATAGGCTTTGCTTTGTGTGGAGTATCCTACAAAGAAACCTTCTTCAGCCTTGCTTTCAAACTTTCCTAAGTGAGTCTTAGTGTGAAGAATGGTGCAGGAACAGCCAAAAACTTTAGAAAGGCTATTAAGGGGACTCTATGATGAAATAACTCATATGGAGTTTTTCCTTGTGATTGAACAACCTGAACCCTATTCAGAACATAACAAGCTGTATTGACTACTTCTGCCCAAAAGGTCATTGGCAGTTTGGAATCAGCTAGCATGGTTCTAGCAGCCTCAATTAAAGTTCTGTTCTTTCTTTCAGCTACACCAATTTTGCTGTGGTGTTCTTGGTGCACTATATTGACTAGCAATGCCTTTAGACTCACAGAAACTGTTTAGGATATGGTTTTTAAACTCAGTCCCATTGTCTGATCTAATCACCTTAACTTTTAAGTTGGATTGGTTTTCTATCTTAAGAATAAAAGATTTCACTAGCTCAGCTGTTTCATCTTTAGTCCTAAGAAAGTATACCCATGTGAATCTGGTGAATCATCAACAATGACTAAACAGTAAGCCCTTTTATTCAAACTCAAAACAGATGTTGGACCAAAGAGATCCATATGAATAAGATGAAGAGCAGATGAGATTGAATTTACTTCTTTGGACTTATGAGAAGATTTGTGTTGCTTGCCTTTAAGACATGCTACACAATGATCATCACAAATGAACTCCTTTTGTGGTAAACCTCTTACCAAATTCTTTTTTACCAGCACATTCATGGATTTGAAGTTCATGTGACACATTCTTCTGTGCCAAAGAGCAGACTCATTAGATGATGCTTTGGATATTAAACAGCTTAAAGTACTTGATTTGGATAAAAGATCTGTGTCCAAACAGTAGACATTGTCCTTTCTTGGTGTTCTAAGTAAAACAAGATTTTCAGGTATTTTAAAATCCTTTGAAAGAATAATGCACTCAGAAGCTGTGAAGACAACAATATTTTGTTTATCACAGATTTGAGACACACTTAATAAATTGTACTTCAGCTGTTCAACATACAAAACATCATTGAAAAGCATATTGCCTGCTTTGACAGTACCTTTACCTGTGACCTTACCTCCCTTGGAATTTCCTCCAAATGCAACAAAACCTCCTTCAAAGTCTTTGAAATTTGACAAGCATTCAGAATTGCCTGTCATGTGCCTAGAGCAGCCACTGTCCAAATGCCATCTTGTTTTATGTTGTGACCTGTGGTTGCCCTACACAAATAAAAGTTTAGTTAGTAGTGGAGTAAACCCAAACCAAGTTGGTTTTGGGTTGTCCTTGTGCATTGACATAACTAAACACTGTCTTTGACTTCTTATACTTAGTGAGATCCACTGATGGATTCTGTGGAGAGTATTTAGTTATGACATGAGGTATCCTGGTGTTTTGTCCATTCTTTGCAGTAACAGTCTCAGATGATCCATCACCAGTTCCAGTTTTGAGCCTAGCAGTCTGAACTGAGTTTGTAGTGCTAACAGCTTCAGAATTTGCACTAACAGTTTCAACTTTAGGCTTGGCAGTTTCAACATTTATATCAACAGTTTCACCTGAGTTTTTGCCTTTAACACACCATATCTATTTAAAATTTGATTTTGGTTTTGCTAAAACTTATTTTTGGTGTGTGGACTGTTTTTTATTGACTTTTGAGAACCTGTGATCAACTGTTTTCTTTGGAACTGGTGCAACAGGGGTTTTGACCTTAAGATTTTTAGTATTTTTAACAAATGCCTGTGGCTGAACCACAGTCTGTTTTGCAACAGATGGTTTGTACAAGCAATGTCTGGCCAAATGGTTTTTCCTGCCACAATGGAAACATCTTTTGACTGTTTTGATATGAGAACCAGTTTTATCAGACCATAACTGGTTCTTGTTCCTTTGATTTCCCCTTACTTGCTGTTGTTTGGGAAACTTTTGGACATCATGCTTTTGGCATGTGCAGATTGGAACAGTCTTACCCCTTTTATTACCTTTTGAGGAAGATGCAGTATTACAGTTAGAAGGTACAGAAACCTGGGGAGTAGCATGGCATACACTCATCTTCTCTTTTCCTTTCATACTGGGTTTTGGGGCTGCTATAGGTACACTCATTGTTTTGTGTCCCTTTTCAGCTTCGTTGCACTCACAGTCTTCATTTTTAATGAGATCTTCTTTAGATTCAGGACTGATTTCAAGAACAGGATCTACAGTGGTCATAGACTCATCTAATGGTTCATTAACAAGCCTATCAGCAACTTCACTCATTGGATGAATGTATTTGTTGTTGTATGGAGGTGGAGTGGCTCTGTATCCTATACCTTCTTTGGGATTGAGCTGAGATTTTACCCTATCTTTGAATTGAACTTCCATTAGGTGTTCCAACTTTTGATTTGCCAATTTGAAGTTTCCTAGATCTATGTTGACAGTCTCTAGTTTCTTATTAGCTTCTAACACCTTCAGATCAGCCTCATCTAATTTCTTATTTAGGGACTCTATTTTCTTATTCAGCTCCTTTTTCTCCCACTCATGATATGTTCTATCATGTCCCATTTGAATCTCATTATCCTTATAGTCATTGATCTGTTTTTCAAGATCTTCTATGGCCTGCATATACTCATATCTCCTTTCTTCCATCTTAGCTAGAGTTTTGCACATGCTCTCATTATGATCTCTGTACTTTTTAACCATATTTTTGCATGTTTGAGAGCAGAGTCTAGCATTTACCTCAGATGGTAGTTCAGTGGAGGTGACATTTGATGTTTCTGCCGTTAGAGCTTGATTTTGAAATTCTTCCTCTGTCTGATCACTCCAGTCAAACACATTGTCTTCTTGAGAGACAAGTGCTTGTGATGATGAAGCTTGATTGGTTTGCTGGGGTCTTTGTGGCTGTTGACCTTGGGATCTGCATTCTCTGGCAAAGTGGCCAAGCTTGTGACATTTAAAGCATTCAACTTTGGATTTATCAAATGCTGGTTTCCCTTCTGGTCTGGCTTGAAAGTTGGATCTGCCAGTTCTTTTCAAAATCCTTTTAGCCCTCATAGTCAACATTGCATGCTGCCATTTCAAGTCCATCTCCTCTAGATCATCTGGATGGATCTGTTCTAAATCTTCAGCATTTAGAGCAAACAGTCCATCACTGGCAACAAAAGCATCATAATGAACTTCAGTAGAGGTAGCATCTGCACCTGAAAAGGAATCACAACAGTTGGATTTTTCAGATGACAGTAGAGCAGTATTATGATTATAAGTAAAGGATTTCTTTTTAGTTTCAATCTCAGTTTCAAACACTCTCAGACTGTTTTAAAGATCATCCAACTCTATTTCATCAAGAGTATCTTTGGTTCTCCATTGTGCAGCATAGACTGTCCACTCTTCTCCAAGAGATCTAAGAAATTTTCTGTTTACTTCATCTTGATCCAAGCTGACTTTGGCACTCTCTAATTCACCTATCAGTTTGTTAAACCTGTCAAATATTTGAGTAAGGTTTTCATTCTTGCCATCAGAAAAGTTCTCATACTGCTGTTTCAAAAGATCCTTTTGATTTCTCTTGGTGCTAGCATTGCCAGCAAATCTTTTCTCTAAAGCAATCCAAAGAGAATGAGCAGTGTAAAACTTTTTAAACTGGTGTTGATAAGCATTAGGAATGGCTATCTGAAGAAGTGTAAGAGCTTTCACTTCATTCATTTTAGCGTTTCTTTCAAGTTCAGTTTTTGGAGGAGTTTTTATGGGTTTGCCCTCAGCGTCAAGTTCAGGATCAACTACAGGAGGAAATTCAACAGCTTCCCATATGGCATAATCAATAAATTGAATGTGCTGTTGAATCCTGAGTTTCCACATCTCAAACTCAGTGGGTTTAAGCATAGGCACTTTGAGTCCTTGCCCAGATCCACTACTGCTATTATCAAATTCCATTGCTGAAAATTAAAAATTTTAAAATAAAGCTTCTGACTTTGAAAACAAAGAAAAACTTGTGGCTCTGATACCACTTGTCTAGATCAAAATCACTACCTAAGATTAACTGGTTTGAATTAATCAGAGTATAAACCAATAACCTTGTATTGAATCAAAGTCCAATTAAGAAGTTTGCGGAATAACACTTAATTGTTTTAAGAAAAGCTTTCAAAAACAAATAATCACATAAACACAATCAATAATCAAATGTCATTTGTATTACCAAACTCAATGATTACAATCACCTCTAATCTGTTTGATTAGACGAAGAACACAAATTGTTCTTAGGGTTTTACAACCTTAGAGGCTTATGAAAATTTAATCAGAAAGACAATTACAACTGAATAAACTTGTACGTGCAGACTTACAATAGAAAACCTATTCTATGTATATATATTGCTTTCTGATTTGTTTCCTTGAAAAACTCTGATTTCTCTGATAGTAGATATGCTTGAGTCTTCAAAATATATCTTTTTCTGAATATCAGCACTTTCTGTTTATTGAGCTGTTGAGCAGCTTGAAGTCTATCTGTTGAGCAGCTTGAAGTCTATCTGTTGAGCAGCTTGAGCTTTAACACTGGCAGCTTGAACTTTTGAACTAGCAGCTCGAACTTTTTCAACTAACAGCTTGAACTTTGTACTTACACAAAAAATCTACTAACAGTCTGAGAAATCTAACTAACAGCTTAACATACTTAGAATATTTCCTAACAAGTTTTAGTTCGTTCCAAGAATTCATACACATTAAATGTTCAAAGCCATTTTCATGTTCTTTAAGTCGTTCACTAAGATGTTTCCAATTATTAAATCCTTCATTTGATAAAGAACCTTTTTGATAAGAATGCTTAAATAGTTTACAACAAAAACAATACACTTTATCTACATGTTTTGAGTAAACTAACCATTTTCGATCACTTGTTTCTCCATTGCTCAATATTCTAGTATAGTAATTGTAAGAAAAATGCCTAGATAATTTATCCTTTGGAAAAACAAGATTTAGTTCTCTTATAGGTCCTTTTTCAACTAAAATATCCCTTAACTTGTTATCTAAACTATCCCATAATCTAGGATCAAAAATATCTTTTGTGTTGTCACTTTTATTCAAATTAATAACATTTTCATCCATATTAGAATCATTTTCATTCAAATTAGCATTGTTCTCATCTAAGTTAACTTCATTCTCATTCAAATTAGCATTGTTCTGATCTAAGTTATCTTCATTCTCATTCAAATTAGCATTGTTCTCATTTAAGTTAACTCCATTCTCATTCAAATTAGCATAATTCTCATTCAAGTTAACTTCATTTTCATTCAAATTAGCATCATTTGCATCACATTCATCTTCATTCAAGTTGACTTCATTCTCATTTAGATTAGAAACATTCTCATTCACATTTTCATTCAAATTAGCATCATTAACTTCATTTTCATTCACAATAGAAGAACTAGTTTTAAGAAATTTACAAATAGCCCCTTTTTGAGATTGTATAAAGTTTTCATTCTCTTTTCTCTTTTTTCTTTTTTGACTTCCGGATAAATATTTTTTGGGTAACATTATATAAAAAATAAAGAACAAAAGATTTTAATCAAACAACTACAACTTAGCAATTAGCAAAGAATTCTTGACAACTAGAAAAAGTAATACTTAGCAATTAGCAATTAGCAATTAGCAAAGTGCAATCAAAATTCAAACATCTAAAAAAGTGTTCAAAGGAAAGAAAACACCTTAAGTCGAACTTGGAATCAATTGAAAACACTTGTGAATTTGTGATCAACTGCTCTTTGCCGTTTGAAATATGAAATCTGATACAATTAACCCAAAAAAGAAAAATAAGTGCATCAAAATCAAAAGATGGAACTAAATCAAAATAATTCAATAACAGTTAACAATTACATATTAAATCAAATGAAACAATACCTTTAACCTTTGTCTAAATTCTGATAGTTTCTTCACTTCTTGCGTTTCTCGGCTTGAAAGCTTCTCTTTCACAGTTTCATGGAATCACAATTAGAGTTCACAATCACAATAGTCAATAAACTAATTTCCAGATTTCCAAACTCAAAGTCCCAACTCCCAAACGGCCAAACCTGAATTTGAAATAGTTGGTGTCGACTGAGATTAAAAAAAATTAAGAATCGCTCAACTACTGAAACAATCAGTTGCGGATTGAGATGGAACGGCGACAAAAATCACAGAATTAGAAATGGGAGTATGGAACGGCAACAAAAATCACAGAACAATCAGTCTCAGATTAATCGATTATTCACTGAATCAAACAATCAGTCGAGGATTGAGTATGGAACGGCGACAGAATGTACAGAATTAGAAATTAGGAATACCAAATACCTTTGGAATTGGAACCATAATCGACGCCTAATCATGAGAACCCGTTGATTTCTCATCAATCAAGGACAGTCTCCTCGATTTTTGGTTTCTTGTTAGCCGACTTGCCCGTTTGCGCCCTCTTCCGCGCCTCCGCCACTTCCCGATTTCTCTGTTGGTACTTGGTCCGCGTATGACTGCAGTGATGGCGTCCAGCACTCCAGCGGCTCCTAATCCAAACAGAATTGGTCCTAGGTATACCTTATATGCAAAATTAATTTTGGGCCCCTTTGTTGCGTATGGGCCCTGGGCGGTGGCCCAGCCCTACCAGGCCCAGGGCCGGCCCTACTAAAATCATACAATAATAGTGTACTTCTTAAAATGTATCGACATGGTATGTGTACTTTTCTAATTATTCATATGGAACGTATACTTTCTAAATCATTCCGATGTGATACTTAGGCCTTGTTTGTTTTTCATTAAAAGTCTCTTAAAAGGATCTGAAGTCTAAAATTCAGATCTTTGATGAATTAAGATTATTTGTTTAGTTTCAGATTTAAGAGGTTGCAACCTCTGAATTTACCTCTTAAATTTAAAAGGAATAGAGTTGTCTGAACTAAAATTAAGAGCCTTTTAATTTCAGATATTAAGGCTTCCTCTTAATTTCAGACGTGGTTTTCAGACTTCAGACATTTAACCTCATAAAAAACAAATAACACCTTATACTTGTTTTATGACTGGCTATTTTGTTATACAAGCTGATATGGCATATGATTATCTGATTTGGCATTTAAAATTTTTTAAAAAATGCTGACAAGTCATTTTATTGACAATGTGTCTTCATTTATAAACTATTTTTTTATCTTTTATTATTATAATAATAATAACATTATTCATGTTTTGTTCATCTTCTTCATCAAGTGTTCATGGAGCCTTCGTGTTTCAAACAATAAATTTCTTTCTCTGGCCACCACCGACTCCGACCACCTCCACCAATGACTTCACTCTAATCGAATAAACCTTGTTGGGATTAATATGTTGTATATGAATGTAATAGTCTAGGGTTTGTTTTGTAATTTCTTAGTAGTTGAATATTGTATATAAATAGAATTAGCATGTACTGTAGTCGTAACTTTTGCACGGAATTTCAAGTTGTACGGATAGGTCAAATACTCATTTGTTGTGCAAGAAACCCGATTGTAAAATCCTCTCATCATCAATATAATCATTCGGTTGATTGTGGTTAGATTTTTTATTCTTATTGCTTTAATTGTTGAATTGATTGTTGATATTGAAATATCAATTGGTATCTGAACCAAATATGGCTAAATTTATATGATTTTTGCATCTGAAAAAAAAAATTATGAACACTGTTCAATCGGATTTTTTGAAAATTCAGAAAATCAATTGGGGTTTTTTAATCAGTAGATGCTTTGAAATGGATTTTGGATCGAAGGACCGTTTGTAAAAGACGATTTGATTGAGATTAATCTCAGAATTTTAATTCAAAACACTTTTGAGTTTTACTGATTTTTGAAAACTTGTGTGTTCTTACTGATTTTGTCAACTTTTCGACATCTGATCTGAAATTAGGCAAAGTTTTTTTCACAAAAAGTGTTTCTGTGTAAAAACCGCACACTCGATCTTAATTTGGGATCAATTTGTGGATTTTTTTTGTTGAAAATTGTGATTTTAAACTTGGTTTTTATCAGTTTCTGTTCAAACTCGGGCTTCACTAAATTTTAGTTTTGACCGAGTTTTGCAAAGAAAGAATCGAGTTTGATAAACATATTAACCGAGTTTGATCAAAGGTTGCCCGAGTATGATCACTCTTTGACCGAGTTTGTTCAAATATTGATCGAGTTTGATCAAACTTCTTTCGAGTTTGATCATTCGTTTCGAGTTTGATCAGAAGTAATCCGAGACTCTTTATTCTTCATACGAGTTTGCCAAACATTCTAAGTGTTTAAACACACTTCCTTCGAGTTCACTTTCATTTCAATCGAGTTTTATCCTTCATTAATCGAGTTTGAGCATTAATTCATCGAGTTTGATCCTTCACTATTCGAGTTTGGTGATTCGTTATTCGAGTTTGATCATTCATTATTCGAGTTTGGTCCTTCTTACATCGAGTTTGGTTACTCATTCATTTGAGTTTGTTAATATACACTTCGAGTTTTATTTACTTGTTCTCAGTGTTCAATCAGAAATAACTCATAATTCCATAACAAGATCTTGGAAGTTCAGTATCAATAGTACACAATGTCAAAGGACGCACTTGCCATGGGTTCCGCAAACCTCCAATCTTATACAGAGGAGAGTATGTTCAAAGGAGGGAAAGGTTTCTCGAGTTTATAAGTTTTGATGATCTATCTGAAGAGATGCTGACCTCACTGACTGATGGTCTAGCAAGATTTTTTGTCACGATCCCCGTAGTACCAAATGGTAATCCTCCAGTATTGGAGAGAACTGAGGAGGTTACAACTGCAAATTTGTCTGAAGCTCAGAAAATAAGAAAGTTAGGGGATAAGACAGCCAAAAAACTCTTGTTAATCTCAATTCCAAATGACATATACGTCAGCCTGACAAACACAACCACAACTAGGGATGGCAATGGAGCGGGGCCGCAGTTCCCATCCCCATCCTCGCTTCATAATCCTCTCCCCCATCTCCGGCCCCAATCCTGTCGGGGAATGAGATTCTATTCCCATGCCCGTCCCAATCGGGGATCGGGTATCCCCATCGAGGAATCGGGTTTTTCAAGTTCCTAAAGATTATTTAGATTTGAACTACAAATAGTAATTTAGTAGAAAAATATATGTAAATAAACTTTAAAAAAATTAATTCAAACATATTTGAGGTATTTACATATATAATGTATAATTTATAATAAAACTAAAACTAAGAAATGGATGGAAAACATTTGTAAAACCAATAAAATGAAAAATAACAATAGTATTTTAAACTATAGAAAAGTCATATACAATGAAATTTAATATATTATATAAAATGTAATGAATAATTTACATTGTAAAGTTATATATATATATATATAATAATTTATATTAAAACATAATTTATAGTCGGAGTCGGGGTCGGGGTCGGGGATTAAAGTGTCTCCCATCCCCGCCCGATCCCCATTATTTTAAATCGGGGATTCCCCGTCCCCATCCCCATCCCCGGTCAACTCGGGGATTCCCCGGTCAAATCAGGGTCGAGTTACGGGTTCCCCGTCGGGGATGAGTTTTTTAGCCAAGCCTAACCACAGCTAAATCCATCTGTGATGAGGTAAACTGATGAGAGGATCAGACAAAGCAGCTACCAACAGAGCAAGAAATAGCTTGATGATGTTTGAGAATTTTCGAGCAAGAGAATGGGAGTTATTAGAGAATACATACTTGAGATTTGTTAACCTCATAAGTGAAATGAAAAGAAATGGGGTAACAAAGTCTAATTTGGACATCAACGTCAAATTTCTGAATATTCTCAACCCGGAGTGGGACAAATGCACCACGATAATCCAACAGACAAAGGAAATAGATGCATGGTATTTGAGAACTTAAACAACTTTTAGGAAGTTGTTTTAAGGAAGGTATCCGTGACACCCTTGCCACAATAACCACAATCATAACACCAAGGATTTAATCTCATCACATTAATAAACAATAATGATCTGAATACTTAATAAAATGCGGAAGCAATAAAGTACATAATTAAAATTCAAGTCATACACCCTACAGTGCTACAAGGTTCCGTTCTAAATCTAAATACTCAATACATTATTACAACATTCCAAATATTACAACACATGATCCCATTATTTCAGTTACCGATTGAGGAGTAGTGGTCCTCAAAAGACTATAATGATGACCTAGCTAGAAGGTCCAATAGCGGATTTTCCTTTTCCTGTAAAAATGTGAGCAACTACGGGGTAAGCAAAGCTTAGTGAGTACAAAGATCATATATTCTATAGATATTTATGCAGCACACAAGGGTAACACCGGAAACACACGTTGTACACCCTCTTCGTATACGAAGTACGGAAACGAGTCGCAGCTCCATCGTGCCAATTTTGCATGGAATTACACATTCAATTGAGGCAGACATTACCATCGGGGATGCTACACCTGCCCATCAGGACCTCGGAGGGATCAGCTCCAGGTCATATAGCCTCGGTAACATCGAATTACCAAGTATGGCTCGCAAGCCCATCAGAAGATGCACAACAAAGATAAGGACATTCAACAAGCAACAATGTGCATCTACAAATACGCAAGTCAGTGGATTTCCAAACGAAAGTGAAACAACAGGCCTCAATGAACAACAGCTAACATAAAATAAATGCAGACATATATAATCCTAGGTACTCACAGTGGGTGAGTTTAATTAATCGTCAATTTATATTATTTCTCCTCGGGCTTTCAACCGGAATCACAAAGTACCCCACTGTGGGTTAAACAACACCACAATGGACCTGTTAAGTCAGTGTAACAGAACAACAATGTCAATAACTATTTAACTCTTAAAAATTAAGTTTTATAAGTTTTAGAAATTGGCCCGAATTTCAGATTCCACACGAATTTCGGATAAACCCGAATTCGTATGATCCGAATTCCACACTTAGAAATTTTATCTTGGTAACATCCATCTGAAATTCGGGTGACTATATGATCCGAATTTCGGAGGCCTCGAGATCTGAAATTCATTTCCAGACTTATGATTATTCAAGATTTTCATCCGACATTCCATACGTACCAAATCAAGCTCCTTTTGACCATTTTTATCAACCAGTCGAACACACACACACACTAAAACACATAGTAAAATTCCAAAATCATACTTAGAGTTTGAATCAGAAGCTGAAATTTAATACATAGGTTCCCTACACTAGATTTAAACATATCCATAACAATATATAACATGCATTAACATCTGCAACCAATATCAATTATTCGGTTTCCCCAAAAACCGCACACTAAACCCACTAAACTCGAAGATTTGAGTAATTTTTACCTCGAATTGTTGTTAGCAGTGTTGATAGTTCCTTTCTATAAGCTTAAATCCAGATTTTCGGCTTTTGATTCCAACGTTTTGATGATCTTGGATTGTTGAAGTTGAGAGAGCCGAGAGAGATTGAAAGTATGAGAGTTTTAGACAGAGAGAGAGAGATGCCAAATATACGGCCATCTCCTCATTTTTATTGTTGTTTTACCATAATTTCACATTACACCCCTCAATTTATCTGATTTTATTAAATAAAGATTCCTTCTTTATTTTATCATCACTAATCAATTTATATTTTATCATACTTAATAAATAAAGTTGAAATCTTAAAATTTCTTAATTACACAAAATAGCAATCAACTTTTAAATTTCCAAACACATATTCATTTTTCATAATCCAACTTAATTATATTAAATTAGAAATTCAACTAATAAAGCTCAATTACAACAATTAATTTCTTAGGATGTTACAGCATGGGCTCCACCACGCTCAAACTTCTTTCTCGAAGTTACTTGACTTCAAACAGTTGAGGATATTTCTTTAACATTTCTGTCTTTATTTCCCACGTATGGTTTGACCCTTTATGATGCTTTCAACGTACTAGCACCATTTCTATCTCTTTATTCCTTAACCTTTTCACCTTAGTATCCAGCACGCATTCCGGCTCTTCCATATACCGGAGCCTTTCGTCAATCTGCAGCTTAGTGTGATCAGCCCAATCCTCGTTACCAGTAGTGAAAGAGTAAGGATGGTCCTTTCACTTTGGCCATCAGTTTGCGGACGATAAGTTGTACTTATTGCAATTCTCGTGCCTAACCCTTCTTGCAAAGTCGATCAAAAGTTAGAAGTAAAGCGGCTATCCCGGTCGACACAATAGACTTTGGGACTCCATGTCTAGTAATAATCTCGTTCATGTAAATCTGCGCCAATCTCTCCAAGGAATAGCTTTCTCTGAATGGAATAAAGTGAGCAGACTTAGTCAGCCTATCAACTATTACCCAAACTGCATCGTGTTGACGCTTAGTCTTTGGCAACTTAGTGACAAAATCCATAGTGATGTGCTCCCACTTCCATTCCGGAATGGGAAGTGGTTGCAAACTGTCATACGGCTGTTGATGTTCGGCTTTCACTAGCCGACAAGTTCTGCACCTTTCAACATACTGGCCAATTTCTTTCTTCAATCCGGGCCACCAGAAGTCTGCTTTCAATTCGTTGTACATCTTTGTGCTTCCGGGATGTACAGAAAACCTTGATTGATGTGCTTCTTAAATAATCACTTCCCTCATGCCACCATGCTTTGGCACCCAAATCCTCCCATATACGCCTTTCAGTCCCGATTCACTGGTTTCCATGATCTTCTTCTGTACCCGTATATCTTCAGCATCAATATTTTCTTCCTTTAAATCTTCCACTTGTGCCACTTTTACATCATCAATTATTGTGGAGGTTAACATTGTTGAAGTCATCATGTAACAACAGTCTTTAGCATAAGCTTTGCGACTCAAAGCATCGGCTACCACATTAGCCTTTCCGGGATGATAAAGTATTTCACAATCGTAGTCCTTAATCAGTTTCATAGACCTACGTTGTCTCATATTAAGCTCCTTCTGACTGAAGATGTATTTCAAACTCTTATGGTCCGTGTGAAGTTGACACTTAGTTTCATATAGATAGTGTCTCCATAACTTCAAAGCAAACGTGACAGCATTTAACTCCAGATCATGAGTTGAGTACTCTTTTTCGTGTTGTTTTAGCTGTCTCGAGGCATACGCTATAACTTTCCCACGCTGCATCAGTACATCACCTAACCCCAACCTTGACGCGTCTGTATAAACCACAAAGTCCTCAATACCCTCCAGTAGGGCAAGTATTGGTGCTTCACTTAAGGTCTTCTTCAATACCTCAAATGCCTCACGTTGCTCGGCCTCCCACAAAACTGACGTATTTTTTTTAGTTAATGTAGTCAAAGGAACTGCAATCTCTGAAAATCCTTAATAAACCTCCGATAATAACCAGCTAAACCCAAGGAACTTCTAATTTCTGTAGCAGAACGAGGCGGTTCCTAGTTTCTTATAGCTTCAACTTTAGCTGGATCCACATTAATCCCAGCTCCTGAAATCACATGCCCTAGAAATTGGATCTGTTGCAGCCAAAACTCACATTTTGAAAATTTGGCATACAACTTTTCCTTTTGCAATAACTCCAACAACTCCCTTAAATGAATGGCATGCTCGACTTCTGACTTGGGGTAAACCAGAATGTCATCAATAAATACAATCACCAACTTGTCTAACATCGGTCTGCAAACCCTATTCATAAGATCCATAAAGACAGTCAGGGCGTTGGTTAACCCGAAAAACATGACCAGAAACTCATAGTGCCCATACCGAGTCCTGAATGCTGTCTTCGGTACGTCTTCCTCTCTAATCTTCAACTGATGGTAACCCGACCACAAATCAATCTTAGAAAAGACGCCAACCCATGCAACTGATCGAATAAGTCGTCAATTCTCGGCAGTAGATACTTATTCTTTATAGTCAGCTTGTTTAGCTGACGGTAATCGATGCACATTCTCATCGTGTCATCCTTCTTTTTCACGAATAATATCGGGGCTCCCCATGGCGATGAACTTGGTCGATTAAAGCCCTTTTCTAACAACTCTTGAAGTTGTTTCATCATTTCTTGCATCTCGGTAGGCGCTAGGCGATAAGGAGAACAAGCTATCGGGGCAGCTCCAGGGATCAAGTCGATACGGAACTCCACTTGTCTCTCAGGTGGTACACCATACAAGTCTTCCCGAAACACATCCGGGAGAGAGACAACAGGCACATCAGCCGCAGTTTTCTTCTCAGCCTTGGCATCAATAGCATATGCCAAGTAGGACTCACAACCCTCTACAACTTTCTGAAGATGAGGATATTCTGGATGAAGATGCTCACATATGGTTGAAGTCAGAAGTCTTTAATGAATCTGAACAGAGTGAATATGCTAGGGTTGCTGAGGATGAACTATGGGTTGGGTTGACTGACGATGAAGAGGAAGAGAAAGAGGATACTGATTCAGAATCTGAGTTAAGAGAAGATGTGGCATTAATGGCTAGAAGAGGAGCTTAGTGCAACAAAGAACAAGAGGATGATGGATCAAAATCAGATACTTCAGATCAATTAGAGACACCTGAGGTACATTCTAATCCTAACTCTGATGTAGATAACTCATGTGAGCTTGAACAAAAACTAGCTCAAATGGCTTACATGCTGAATCGATTTTAAAAATCTTTAAAACCCCAAAAAAAAAAAGAATACCCATTCTTTTGTAAGGTCTTGACTCTACGGATCTATCTCGACGCGACACCTTCCAACGAGTTCGGAATCCTCGTTAGCGGCTTGACTGTAAGATTACACACACCGAAACACGGAGACTACCACGGTGATAGACGAACGACTTTGAATGCCCCTACACGATGATTCTCTCCGAAACAACTCTCTGGAAACTTGCAAGTTCGAGATCGCCTCTGCTAATCACTCTGATAAACGTATGCAAAAGTCTGATAATTAATCGAATTAACCCTTAATTATACTGACAGATTTGAGTTTGTCTAGGACAAATTCAAATCTGGCCCAAGGCCCATTCGAATTTGTCCACAATGACAAATTCGAATTTACCTTAAATTCAAACTTCAACTATCAAACTTATGTTTGAACTTATGTTTTAACTTATGTTTGAATTTATCTTTGAGCTTTATGTTTGAACTTCTTGTAATACATTACACCAAGTTCAAACATACAAACAATCAATATCAAACACACATAATCAAACATATATCAAACACTCGTTAAAATTCAATACCAACTAACTTGACTTACACAAAATGCTATCAAAACTTAGACTGCTATCGTCACACAGGATGTACTAACAGACTCCCCCTTGATGATAGCTTCTAACTATCTACATTTTGACTAAGTACTTGGACTATATAGACTACTTCATGCATATAGACCTATATCTATACATATTCTCACTATCTTCTGGAACTTCCTGCTTCAGATCTCCATCCTTCGTGAAAGAAGATAGGCTGATCATGTAGCTTCTTCAGGTCGTCCTTTGATAGATTTATTAAGTGCAATGGATCATACACTCTCAAAATAACTTTGTCTTGAGTATCTTCCATCACAGCTTCAGCAGTTTCATTATCGACATACCACCACTTCATGTTACTTAAAACATCTTGTGGCATCGATTTCATCGGCACCTTCTTCAAACACTTTACAGGTTTGTACACCATTCTGGCCCATGGCCTACCTGTATGTGGATCAATCCTTGTTTCCACTCTCTTTCCGGTCCTTGGCTTGAATCTCTCAAATTTACCGGATCGACCCTCCTTTCTGATAATCTTGGCTATAACCTCAGCATAAGGATCCTCACCGATATTTATTAACTCTTTCCACGCCAACTCCTTTACTTCAACCTTTGGCAATGTATTAAATACTCTGAGCGTCCGCCTGAGGTATTGAAGTCCATCTCTCCTTTTCAGTATGAATAGCTGCAGTTCTCTGTCAAAGAACCAGCTTATAATTCCACTTGATAGACTCTCATTCTTCTCTTCATCTTAGGCTCTGTCTTCTTTTCTTCCTTCCGAAACCATAGATTCAACAATTCAGCCCTAGATGGCTCTCTCTCAGCTTCTTCAAGTTCAGAATCTTCTACCGAGGCCAGTTTGATCTCATCAATATCAATCGCATTGTGATTGTCTTGGACATATAGCTCAGTGATAGGCTGTGAGTTTACAATCACTTCATCGACATTGTCGTCTTCATCTTCTATCACTTAATCATCTGATCTCCAATCAACTATGTCTTCAGGCACGAACTCTCCTTCCTCCAACTCTTCAACCTCATTTTCAAAATCAAATTCTATCTCATCTTCCTCAATATGCATCAGAGCATCTATCATCTCGCTCTCCATGGTCTTTGAGGAACTAGGCTCACCTCCTTCAGCTCCTGACTGACTCGGCTCCCCCTGAACTTCGGCATGCTAAGCAGAAGAAAAATCTACTGGCTCACTATCTTTTTGTGCATCGGGATCATTGTCGTCTTTGTCGTCTTCTCTTCTCAACTCTTCAACATCTCTGCAACTGGTCTCCCCCTGAGCCTTTAGATTTTTCATTAGTTGCTCGATGAGGGACCTCATAGTTCTGAGCTCTGCAGCCTGATCAGCGACAAATGTCTTCAATTCAAGATTTTCTTTATCAATCTTTGCGTTATGCTCTTGAAGCTCGCCGACTGCTTTTGTTAGTTGGAAGATTTGGACTTGCTGGAAATCCACTTTGCTTCGGAGCTCTAAAAACCGTTGGTTGTCTGTGAAGGTGGATGAAGTGGATGGGATTGATGTGATAGGTGACGGAGTGATTGGTGGTGGAATAGATGGTTGAACGGATGGCTGAGCGGATGGTTGAGCGGATGGAATTTCAGGCTCTGAAACGGAAGCAGACGAAGCTCCCTGCATAAACCTATGCCTTTTGGCCCTTTGCCTAGGCACCAAAGGAGCAATATCTTCAATCTCAAAATCAGAGTCATCTTCATCAGAGTCTCTAGATGCTCTCTTTTCTGTCTCTCGATCAATAACCACAATTCTAGATCCATATCTTCCTATTCTGACAGCCGGATCTTCCGTCTCTTTTGCTGGTGTCTCAACCTCTATCTCCTCAACTTCCTCTGATGACGACTCTGAGGTGGCCATAGCTTGACCCTCTTCCTCATGTTGATATTCATCAATGTCACGCATCAGATCATCTAAACTAGCTGGAGGCTCCAGAATATCACCATAAGCTCAATAGTAATCTCTTCTTGGGCCTGAGTCCCCTGTGCCCAGATTTCTTCCAAAGTCTCCACTTGTGGATCAATTACTGGTGGCACACCAGAGGGACCCGCAGTGTCCGATGACTAACCTGCTTCTACCGACTCTTGTATTCTGCTAGAGCTTGTTGAAGGCCTTGAAGCCTGAGTCTGTCTTACTTGAGCTCTTTGCCTCCTTCTTGGTTGTTGTGGAGGCCCTTGCTGTTGTTGTTGTGGCTGCTGTGGCTGAACTTGTACTTGCTGTGGCTGTGGCCCTTCCCCAGCCCAATTCGCACCTTCGGGGGCTTCAAAATCTGGATTTACCACAGCACCAAAAAGTGGTGCATCTAGTGGTCTAACCACTTCACCCCTACGGGCATTGTGCGTTTGACAATCAACAAAAATTTGCTTATTGATTACAGCGACACTCTGAATTTCTGGTAACTGCGGCAGGTTGGGCAAAAAATGTCTGATCAGCATCATAACAAACCTCGGATACATCAGAAACCTTTCTCTTGCTGGAGCTGTTATTTGATGAACAAACTCCGCAAAGAACATCTCGGAGTAACTGAACTGTTTATTATAAACTAACGCGATCATCGCGGACTGCATCTTTGACACGATATAGTCAAATCCGGCCTTCTTTGGAGCAAAGCACACCATAAAGACATGTGCAAGATACCTCCATTGCCCTATTAGACCACTCTTCATGTAAGATGGCTTAGCTACATCAAGGCCATACCCCATCCTCAAAAATGCTGCTTACCTTACTTCCAAAGGGAAGTCAATAGGCCCAGCTTCCTGCTCAACTGATCCCAGCTGCAAAACCCTACGCAACATATCGGCAGAGAATACAAGGGGCTGTCCAGCGATTCTTGTCCTCAACACAGTCGGAGTCACTGTGCAATCAACTTGCAGATGGTCCCAAAATTGTCTGACATAAGGTAGCACGATCTGCACATTGTGAGAAAGGGCATACGACACCCTTGAATTAGCCAGAAAATCTACCATCTGGCGAAACGCCTGAGCTTCAGGAAGCTCACGATCTGGCGAGACGACCATATTATGCTTTTGAATAAAAGCTCTTTCCCACATATCTGCATATTAAAGTATAAAATATATTAGAAGGGACAAAATAAAAATGAAACTTGTTTAAATTCAAATTTGTTTTATTTTAAACTTATGTAAGTTCAAAATCCAACACATATGAATTTCTACAAGTTTGACGTAAAAAGTATTCAAACATTTCGATACTAATAGCAAACTCGAATGGCATGTTCGAAATTAACCTTAATTCGAGTTTAATGACATGTTCGAATTTAGTGACAAATTCGAAGCATATGAACAAACTCGAAGTCGGCACATTCAAACACAAAACCAAGATTTTAAACCATTTTAGACTTAGGAAATCACATTCACTAGTCCTAATAGGTTCTAATCGAAGATATTTGTCACTTATTTGAAATTTCACCGGTTAAACTTTGTGATTTTGAATCACAAAGTTCAAAACCCTTAAAACTTCAAAATAGGTCGATTTTTGCTCAAATTGAGTTTAAAACTTCCTAAATCTTGTATAATAATGTTGTTTATACCTAGATTTGGCTATAGTATCGAACACAAAGTACAAAACTTTGATGAATAAGTGAAAACTCGAAATCGGTAAATTCGAACAACTAAACTCGAAATCGCACAGAACTAAACTCGAAAGGCTAAAATCGAATGCAGGTGACAATGAATGTTCACTGTTGACCTATATATACTAACCACCTTCGAACTTGTGTTAAATTCGAAGTTACTGACATTTTCGAATGTAAATTCGAATTTGTCTAAAATTCGAATTTAAATGAAAATTTTGAAAATCTTTGAATAAAATTCAACTTTTCCAACTTTTTCAACTCTTGTGTGTAACGGAAACAAACTATGCACAATTTATTTACACTAAGCACAAGATTTTCACGCAATGTTTGTTTATTCAACTAAGAATGCATCCTCCGTAATTTTGACCTTTTTCCTAAATAAAATAAAATAAAATAAAATATAGGAAAATAAAATAAAGGAAAATAAAATAAAATAAAATTTTGAACAAAATGTAAACTTAAACTAATCTACAATATTTTTAAACTTTACATCCTCTACTTAACACTAACAGAATAGTTTTGGCGAGAATAGTCAAAGAAAGGTTCAATCAGATAGCGGTGTCAAATACGCACTTTCAGTATCTTACTTTCACACTTAGGAATTTTTTGATTCCTTTGATTGTTTGTCGTGACATACATTTCTAGACGATTGCTGGTATTATTTTCCCTTTAAACATGTTACACTTTGGAATATCCCTTGGGCTTTTTATTTATCAAGAAATTACCTTACGTGACTCATACTTAGACATACTTTTATGATCAAGGCATACACACAATGATTATAACTTTTCGGTATTGTAAACTTTCTTTAAAAGGCAAAAGTCGGACACAGTTCTGTATTTACATACAACAGAGTGTCTTAGTTTGTCTTAAAGTTTATTTTAAAGCTAGCAAGACAGCGGTGATAGGTCTGTACCGACGTACAACAAAGCGACTTATCAGGCTAACTCGAGTCAAACTAGAGGCAACAGGTCTGTACTTACGTACAACAGAGTTACTTGTTTTGACTCTCAACTCAGTATCATGATTTTCTATTCTTTTCTTTTATTTAAGATGTATCTGATGTTGCAATACATCCCCCAGAAAGTTTGCATACCTCATTTAGAATCAATGTCTGTATGTCTCTAACATAAAAATTAAGACCATTTAGTCATACATCTAAGTTAGTGACACGTCTGACTTTTTCTTGAATATTTCATTAGCCTTGAGACTCCCTTTATGTATTATGCCTACCAACATATCAAACTAGATAATGTATAACACTTATAATTTTAGGTGCATTATGTGTGAAAGTTTAACACTTAGAGATTGTACTGACTGTGCTAATTTTCGTCACTTTGAACCTATGAATCTAAGACTTAACTCATTTTCTGATATTCTCTTTTTTTTGAACTTTTTATGGTTTTCTCTCTTTTTTCTTTTGTTTTTCATAAATAAGAGTAAGAAAATAAAATAACCTACTAACTTACTATAAAAAGTAATTCTCCTAAGCTACTAAACTTACTATAAAAAGAAAGAAATTCTACTGCTATAAAAGGAAATAAACTCTACTAAGGTCAATTTACTCTGGATTACGCATTCCGTTTAGTTAAACTAAATACTCAAAACGTGACTTATCAAAAGCTTTGGTAAATAAATCAGCATTATTATCGTCCATTGCAACTTTTACCAGCTTAATTAAGTTCTTTTCAGCACAATCACGAATAAAGTGGTGTCTTATGTCTATGTGCTTGGTTTTACGGTGTTTAACTGGATTATTGGTTATTGCAATAGTTGACTGATTATCTATCCTAATAGGAGTATGAGTATAAGTCAAACCGTAATCCCGCAATTGTTTTTGTATCCACAAAACCTGTGAACAGCAACTACCCGCAGCAACATATTCGGCCTCGCACATTGACACGGCTACCGAAGTCTGTTTCTTGCATTGCCAGGAAACGAGCCTCCCTCCAAGGAACTGAAAACCTCCAGTTGTTGACTTGCGATTCAAGCTGCATCCTCCATAGTCTGAATCTGTGAATGCCTCCAAGTCCAGATCGCCCTCCGCGTGATACCAAAGTCCCAGCTTCGGTTTCGACTTGAGGTATTTCAGAATTCGCTTCACAGCTTTCATGTGCATCTCTTTTGGATTAGCTTGAAACCTAGCACAAATACACACAGCACACATTATGTTAGGTCTAGAAGCAGTTAAATACATGAGTGACCCAATCATGGCCCGATATAACGTCGGATCCACATCGGTATCACTTTCTGTACCCGGTCTGAGATTATGATTCACTTGAATCGGCGTGCTGAAGTGAGCTGTCAGCTTGGTTCCTTCCATCCTGAAGCGCTCTAAGATGTCGTAGACATACTTCGTCTGATGAATAAACATGCCCTCCTTCCTCTGTTCGACTTGCAAACCCAGAAAGAAGTTTAACTCACCCATCGCACTCATCTCAAACTTAGACTTCATCACCTTTTCAAAGTCTGTGCACATCTGCTCGTCTGATGATCCAAAAATGATATCATCGACGTACACTTGTACCAAGATGAAATGTTCACCTTTTCTTTTCACGAACAGCGTACTATCTATTCTCCCTCTTTCAAACCCGTTGTCTAAAAGATTATTAGATAGAGTCTCGTACCACGCCCTCGGTGCTTGATGCAGTCCATACAAAGCCTTATCTAACCGATACACTCTGTCTGGATATTTCGGATCTGTAAACCCGGGCGGCTGTTTCACATATACCAGTTCCTTCACTTTCCCATAAAGAAAAGCACTCTTTACGTCGAGTTGGTAAACTTTGAAACCTTTGAAGGAAGCAAAATCCAGAAACAAACGGATTGCTTCAAGCCTTGCCACTGGCGCGAACACTTCATTGTAATCGATTCCTTCCTCTTGGTTGAAACCCTTTACCACAAGCCTTGCTTTGTTGCGAGTGACTATACCCCGATCATCTCTCTTGCACTTAAAAACCCATTTGGTTCCTATTGCAACTTCTCCTCGAGGTAACGGAACTAACTCCCACACTTCTAGTTTCCTAAACTGTGACAGTTCTTCCTGCATCGCTTCAACCCAAGAGTTGTTTTTAGTGCCATTTGCCCATTTTTCGGCTCCACTTGCGAGATGAAACATGAGTAGAGGCAAGTATGAAAGGCCTCGGAGTCATTGATCATCAACAACAACACTGTGTTGTTATTCAAACTACTCCTAGTCTTCACACCAGCATTAGGATTTCCTATGATACTCTCAATAGGATGATACTTATTAATCCTAGATGTTTCTATCTCGTCAACTCTCAGATTATCTTCCAAATTTGATCCTATCTCTCCTAACGGGGGAACGAATTCAGACTCCACAT
The DNA here is from genome assembly GCA_020465985.1 of Centrapalus pauciflorus. Classification (NCBI taxonomy): domain Eukaryota; kingdom Viridiplantae; phylum Streptophyta; class Magnoliopsida; order Asterales; family Asteraceae; genus Centrapalus; species Centrapalus pauciflorus. The sequence continues at coordinate 63,134 of JAANYP010006760.1, forward strand.
TTTCTTCCTCATGGACACTGTCTTCAGAGTTAGAAGTTGTTGTCTGATCTTCGTTTGTAGGAATTTCATAATCATTTTCTGCTGGAGATCTATCTTCAGTTGATGTAGGCTCGGATGTTGATGGAAAGGTGGTATTCGGAAAACTTTGACCCTCGTCATTCAGATTTAATGACGACAAGTCCTGTTCGATTGTACCTACATTTCCATCCAAAGGAATGTTAAATGACTCAAACAATTTGTCATAATCAAACATCCATTCCGTAGATTCAAGACCTTACAAACGGGTTTTTATGAGCCATTGGGTGTTCTTGGTGTTCGTAAGCAACATCCTCGGTTTCTTGACGTTTTGGACGGTTAAAATCACGCTTTTATACCAAGTGGTATCAGAGCCATTGGGTGTTCTTCGTGTTCTTAAGCAACATCCTCGGTTTCTTGACGTTTTGGACGGTTAAAATCACGTTTTAGGAGGTTTTTCGAGTTTAAAAAGTCAGATATCGGAAAATACTTTGTATGAGTTCAAGTTTTTGATCGAAATCAATATTTTTACTCGTAAAAATATTCGTTTAATCTGAAAACTTGAAAACTCGAAGTATTAGCCATTTTTCGAACTTGCGGCGCTCGAGTTTATTAATGGGGTATTAGGGTTTACTCAATTTTCGAGTTTGTCAGAAAATACGCTCCTTTCGAAGTTCCTTAGGGTTTGATTCGAGTTTGGCCAATTCGACTTTGCTCAGAATTTCGAATTTAGTTTAAATTCGAAATTAAGGAATTCGATTTTAGTTACCTTCGAATTTGCCATTATTTTCGAATTTATTTGGATTTCAAACTTAATTTCGAATTTAATTCCAAACAAATTTAAAATTAATTAGATTCGAATTTACTCAAATTCGAAAGAATTAATTTAAATTAATTTCGAATTAAATTAATTAAGTTTAAATTCAAAAATATTTGAAACAATGACAAGTCTTCAGAGGTTTATTGAGATGGATCACGAGGTCGGAAAAGCGAATTCTCCACCAAAGTTGATGAAATTGGAAGATTATTATTGGTGGAAGGGTAGGTTCGCCGACTTCGCAAGATTTAATGATATGCGGATGTGGATTTGTATAGACGAGGGATACATTCCACCTACGGCTGAGGTTGAAGGACGACAAAAGATCGTGCCATATTCAAAAATGAAAGATGATGATAAGAAGCCGTATGAAGCCGAGAATCGTGCATTAGCTATCATTAGAATGGCATTACCTCAGGAGATCTTGCACACTTTCCGCAATCAGAAAACAGCAAAAGAGCCGTGGGATTCTTTGAAGAAACGGTGTGAAGGTAATCCGAGGGTCAGGAAGAATAGAATGGAAATGCTCAAGCAGCAGTTCGCGATCTTCAAAGCCTTGAAGAACGAAAAGCTGGATGAGACAACTACCAGGTTCTATCATTTGCTAACTGAGTTAGACAGCCACGATGTGGAGTATAGTGAGACAGAGAAGATCGTAAAAATTCTGGATACATTACCTGCCAAATGGGAGATGTATGTGGCGCTAATAAAGCATGATGAAGACAAGTTCTATACTCTTACTCTAGACAGTGTTATAGGAACGCTGAGGGCGTATCACTTTGAATTGCTGAAGAAGGAAATGGATTATGAACAAGTACAGGATCCGGACATGTACTTTGGGAAGTCCAAATCTTCAGGGGCAACTGATGTGAAGACGGCTACAACATTCTTTTCGGGAGAGACATCGACACCGGTTGAATCAGAAGACTCAGTGAGTCGGGCTTTCTTAGGGTTTACTAGACCAGAAGAAAAGCAGACTCAGGCTACATCTACATCTACATCTCAAGGGTATTCAAAGATGCCGATGAGCGCAAAGTCAGCTGAAGACCATCTGAATCTGTTGGCTTCATTTGTGGCCGCCTTTGGCAATTGCGTTCAAGGCAAAATCAACGATCCTGCGCTTTGGGATGAGGATTACGATCAGGTAGATCCTGATGATCTAGAGGAAATGGATCTGCAATGGCAACTGCCCATGGTAACTCAGAGAGTTAAAAGGTTCATCAAGAGGACGGGCAGAAATCTTAACGTCTGTAACAATAAGATTGGGTTTGATAAATCCAAGGTTAAGTGTTACAACTGCCAATGGTTAGGACACTTCGCTAGAGAGTGTCAGAGACCGAAAGTAGAAAACTACCAGAACCAGTATCAGAATCAATCTCAAGGGAGATATCTTCCGGGTAGTTCAACTAGTCAGGCGAATATAGTTGGTCTGTTATCCAATGTCACATCAGACAGACAGCTAGATGGAACATATGACTGGAGTACACATCCAGAGTCGAATGCTAGAGCCATTATGGCTGAAGTAACCGAGACTGGGAATGACGGAGCAGAGGGAAAGACAGGGGACAACAATCAGAATGAAAGCAATCCGATGTTGGTAGAAAAGTCAGAAGATCAGACGCTTCTGGAGTTCGCCGCACAGATGGCCAACGTGGAATCAGATCATGCCAAGGTAATTTTGAACTTCTCTATTTTTCGTGATTTATGTGCTTTGTGTGCTACATCTAACGATAGGTTAAATTTAGTACTGGAATCACATCAAACTATATCTGCTCAGAATGAATCATTAAAATCAGACAACGCTAGCCTATTAGATATCAAGGAAGACCTTAGAAATAAGCTTCAAGGCAGATGCACAAGATGTCATAGTTCTAAAAGACAAACTGAGCGAACAGTGTGTTAGATTAGAACTGATGTATGAACATGTTGAGGCATTGACCAAAGAGCTTAAAATTAAAGAAGTAGAGCTAGCAGAATCTAAGGTAAAGGTAGCTGAGGTAAACAATAAACTTGAAAACTTTAGGAACTCATCACTCAACCTAGGGAAGATCTTAGATGCACAGCGTCAGTCTAAGAAGCCTGTAGGTCTAGGGTATCATGAGAGTCCTCCACCTTTTAATGATAACTACTTACCTCAACCTCAGGAGAAAATTGAACAACCAATTGAATCAGAGGAAATACCTGAACCTGTGTCTGACACAGTTAAGGAAACAGAAACTAAGGTGACTAGTAATAATGTCAAGATTAAGAAGGTCAAATTTGTGCCATCCTCTAGTGATAAGCCTTTAGGACAACACAAAATTGACTTTAATGATCAGGAGGAGGAACCAGTCACTATAGTTGAGCCGAAAGAACCAGACACTAGTGAGACACCTAAGTCAAAGGGCACACATAAAAAGTCGATTGACAAAATGTCTTGCTTTAGATGTCACGAAAGGTGGCATGTTGCTTCTAGTTGTCCACATAGGAAAGTAGATTCTACACCTACAACTGGAAAGCCGGAACAACATAAGCCTTCTACAAGTGTTGCAAGCACAAGTAGTTCTCCTAATACCGAGAAAACTGTGCAAGCCGCACCAAAATCTGCTGTGAAACAAACACCTATGTCAGGTCGACCCAAAGAAGTGATTAGGACTAATTCACCAAATAGAGTCACTAAGCAATCTAGGTCAGGACCGCAACAGAATTATAGGAGTACTACACCTAGCAGAGCTTACACTCCGGTTAGGTCCCACACTCCTGTAAGACATCAAACACCATGTAGAGCTCAGGGATATCAATCGGAAATGCCTTATAATCGAAACTATTCAAGAGCTCCACAGCAAATGCCTACACAAAGTCCGAGAGTGAACTTAAATCACTCTGCACCACAACAGGCTCTAAATCAAAAACCCAAGTCACCTGAAAGGAGAGATGGGTATTTGAAAGAGTTCAAGTATGTGGACGAGAATGGTATTACCAAGTCAGTTATGGATTGGGTTCCCCGTGATAACTAACCTCTTTTCTTTCATGTGCAGGAGATAACTACAGGTCCAAACAACAAGTGGTTCGTCGACAGTGGTTGCTCCAGGCACATGACAGGGGAAAGAAGTCTACTCGCAGACTTCAAGGGAGGGAATCGGGGATTTGTATCATTCGCTGGTAATAAGGGAGGAAATATCACCGGTACTGGAGTGGTCACTAATGGGACTATCAAATTGGATCAAGTTTATCACGTTGATAAACTGGTTCGCAATCTCATTAGTGTATCTCAAATCTGTGATAAGAAGAACTCAGTACTTTTCACTGATACTGAGGCGTTAGTGCTGAAACCGGGATTCAAAGTACCTGAAGAATGGATACTGATGAGGGCTCCAAGGAAGAATGACCTGTACATGCTCGACATGAACAAGCCGGAATCTTCGATGGGACCAATTTGTCTACTATCAAAAGCTTCAGAGACTGAATCAGTTTTATGGCACAGACGCATGGCACACTTGCACCTGAGAAAGATGAATTACATTACGAAAAATGGATTGGTGCAAGGTGTTCCCATGAAGAGTTTTCAGTTCGAGGACAAGTGTCTACCGTGCAAGAAAGGAAAACAACACAAGAAGGCACACAAGTCCAAGACTCAGAACTCAATAGCTGCCACGTTCGATTTGTTGCATATGGACTTGTTCGGACCAATCAACAAAAGGAGCATAGGTGGTAGTTGGTATTGTTTGGTTATTACTGATGATTACTCACGTTTTTCTTGGGTTTTCTTTTTAGGTACAAAGGACGAGACGGCTGCCAAGCTCATCGGGTTCTTAGACCAAGTGGAAAACTCTTACGGAACGAGGGTTAAGCGTATCAGGAGTGATAACGGAACAGAATTAAAAACACGGTTATTGGTGTATATTGCCTATCAAAGGGCATAGTGCATCAATTTAGTGCACCATATGAGCCACAACAAAATGGGGTGGCCGAACGGAAAAACAGGAATTTGATTGAGGCAGCAAGGACCATGCTTTCGGATTCAAAGCTTCCTACCATGTTTTGGGGGGAGGCAGTGAATACCACTTGTCATGTTTTAAACTGGGTCGTTACTGTCAAATCATTGAACAAAATCTGTTATGAAGTTTTGAATAAAAGGCCACCAAATTTAACTGGCTTCGAACCATTTGGGGTACCATGTACGTTAATGAAAACAAAACATCAACCTAAGTTTGGTTAAAAGGCTGACGAAGGATATTTCCTAGGTTATGTGTCGAACTCACCAAACAAACGGGTTTTTAACAAATCTAATGGTACAGTAGAGATTGTGTATAACATTGATGTCACAAGTTATACACATGAACCCCAAACTGGTCCGGAATGGATGTTTGATTATGACAAATTGTTTGAGTCATTTAACATTCCTTTGGATGGAAATGCAGATACAATCGAACAGGACTTGTCGTCATTAAATCTGAATGACGAGGGTCAAAGTTTTCCGAAGACCACCTTTCCATCAACATCCGAGCCTACATCAACTGAAGATAGATCTCCAGCAGAAAATGATTCTGAAATTCCTACAAACGAAGATCAGACAACAACTTCTAACTCTGAAGACAGTGTCCATGAGGAAGAAAATGTGGAGTCTGAAGTCGTTCCCCCATTAGGAGAGATAGGATCAAATTTGGGAGATAATCTGAGAGTTGACGAGATAGAAACTTGGCTCTGATACCACTTGTAAGGTCTTGACTCTACGGATCTATCTCGACGCGACACCTTCCAACGAGTGCGGAATCCTCGTTAGCGGCTTGACGGTAAGATCACACACACCGAAACACGGAGACTACCACGGTGATAGACGAACGACTTAGAACGCCCCTACACGATGATTCTCTCCGAAACAACTCTCTGGAAACTTGCAAGTTCGAGATCGCCTCTGCTAATCGCTCTGATAAACGTCTGCAAAAGTCTGATAATTAATCGAATTAACCCTTAATTATACTGACCGATTCGAGTTTGTCTAGGAAAAATTCGAATCTGGCCCAAGGCCCATTCGAATTTGTCCTCAATGACAAATTCAAATTTACCTTAAATTCAAACTTCAACTATCAAACTTATGTTTGAACTTATGTTTTAACTTATGTTTGAATTTATCTTTGAACTTTATGTTTGAACTTCTTGTAATACATTACACCAATTTCAAACATACAAACAATCAATATCAAACACACATAATCAAACATATATCAAACACTCGTTAAAATTCAATACCAAGTAACTTGACTTACACAAAATGCTATCAAAACTTAGAGTGCTATCGTCACACAGGATGTACTAACATCTTTGGAAAACAAATTAAGACTTAAACATGCTTTAGTGTTAGAGTTTTCTAAAGATAAGGCATTCGCGTTACAATCAGTGTCTAACATGGAAGAAAAATACAATAATCTTCAACTTGAGAACCAAAAGCTGAGTAGCAATATTATTGACTTAACGGAAAAACTGAAATTAGCTGAATTAGAATCAACAAATTATTCTGTTAAATATAATTCGATCTTTTCTAAAGAACGAAACTTTATGAGAAAATCAAATCCTTAGAAGATGAGTTTCTCAAAAGAGGTCAAACATATCAGACAATCCATTTAAATCAACCAAAAGACACATATTTTTATAATTCTAAAGCTGGTATTGGTTGTGAATATCCTAAGTATTTAACAAAAGCAATTTCGTGTTCACCAACATTATATGATACTGAATACTTGAATTTAGGATTAAAAATGGTATCATTAAAAGCATAAGATGAAGTAGAATCAGCTGAAGATCTGAAAAGGTTGAGAGAAGATAAAATGGAACTTAATCTGCATTATAACATTCTGAATGAAAGTTATAAAAATCCATCAAAACTAGAAGAGTATATCCAGACATATTCTGATAAAGATTTGTCAGAAAATACAATTTTCACTCAAAACCATATATTCCAAATTCAATTCTTAAAAAGATTAATTCTGATTATGAATTGAACATTAAAACTTTTGAAAATGAAAAAGTCAAGCTTCAGGCTGTTATTTAAGCTTTAGAGATAAAACTTAGACAGCAGCCTGAACCCAAATCTCAACCTGATCAGACAACTTCAATCAAACCTGAGTCTATTAATTCTGAAAAGGAGTTTGATCTGTATATGAACTCTGATTTCAATTCTTTGGAAGAAATGTTTGTCAAAATTGATGAATTTATAAAACCTCTTCATGACAAACAAACTGATAAAACTGAAGGACCATTAAGTATTTTGAAAAGAATACCTACAACTCCTAAGGTTGAATCAGATTCATCACCTGTATTACAACGAAAGGAGAAAGCAAAAGTTTCTTTTGTTACTCCTAAATTCAAAAAAGGTGAATAGTCTTCTTCAAAGGTAACAAATGCAAAGAGATCAGATACTTCTAAAGGTAAGAAATTTTTGCAGAATAAAGCTAATTCTAAATCGACTAATTTTTGTTCTTCTGTTATGTCAGATAATACTGTGAAACGACCTTCAAAGCAAGTGTGGCGAAAGAAGCAAGTTGAAAAGAAAAAGACAAGATTTAGAAAAGAATGGAGAATAAAAGACAAAAGTATTACATATAGGATTAGTTTAGTAGAGAAATCTGTCTGTATTAATTCAAATGTTAAACATTGTTCAAAACATTCTCGTGTTGAACTGTTGTCTTTTAATTCTGTTAAATGTCATGCTTTGAATGCTAAATCATTGTATAATTCTAATGTATATGTATGGGTTGAAAAGAACAAGGTTCCCAATATTAGACAGATGCGGGTTCCAAAGAAACAAATTCCAAAACCAGTTTCTAAAAGAACTGTACAGAAATGGATACCCAAGAAAACTGTCAAAAAGTGGGTTCCTAAAGCAAAGCAAATATCTGTTTCTCTACCTGATGCAACACCACATGATTTTCCTAAATCAAAAGTACCCAACTATAAGTGGGTACCTCATATTATACTTCGTCTTGTAGGTAAATCATGTGTGGTACCTCGACTTTGGATGTTCCAAGCACATGATCGGACAGAGAGACACCCTCACGAATTTTGTGGGACGGTCAGATTCGGCAATGATCAGTTCTGTCCGATCAGAGGCTATGGAAGTCTAGAATACGATAAGATCACCATTCAGAAGGTATTTTATGTAGATGGTCTTGGCCACAATTTGTTCAGTATTGGCCAACTGTGCGACAAAAGGTTGGAAGTCAACTTTAAGGCAAATAGGTGTAGCATCAGATCTGGGGAAGGCAAGGAAATCCTAGATGGAACTAGGAAGACTAATTTGTACTCCATAGACTTAGCAAACATAAATCTGAAAAAGGATGTCTGTCTACTGTCCAAGGCATCTTCAAAGGCATCCTGGTTGTGGCATCGCCGTCTTTCCCATCTGAACTTCAAAGAGCTAAGTAACCTTGCAAAAGGAAGTTTAGTAAAAGGTCTTTCGACTTTCAGATTTCAAAAGGAGCGGTTGTGTGCGGTCTGTGAGAAATGGAAAATGGTGAGGGCTTCACAGAAATCAAGAGTTGAACATTCTTCAACTAGGCCTTTATAGCTACTTCATATGGATTTATGAAGGCCAATGAGACTACAAATCATTAATAAGAAAAAATATGTTTTGGTGATCGTTGATGATTACTCAAGATATACATGGGTGTTCTTCCTGAGATCCAAGTCTGAAGCTACTGAGATTATAATTGACTTCATAAGCAAAATACAAGTCAAGTTGCAGCTTTCTGTCCAGACCATTAGATCTGATAATGGTACAGAATTTAAGAATAAGTCCTTAGAGACATTTCTTAGTTCTGTTGGAATATCGCATCAATTTTCGGATGCTCGTACCCCTCAACAAAATGGTGTAGTTGAACCACGAAACTGAACTCTTATTGAATCTGCAAGGACGATGCTAGCATATTCAATTCTGTCGTTATTCCTCAGGGCTGAAGCTGTGGCTACTGCGTGTTTCACCCAAAACAGATCGATCATAAATAAACAATTCAGAAAAATGTCATATGAGCCGATTAATAAACGAGTTCCTAAAATCAAATTTTTCCATGTCTTTGGTTGCATGTGTTTTTATTTTAAACGATAAAGACAACTTGGGAAAATTCAATCAGAAAGCTAATGAAGGAATTTTAATTGGATACTCAAAAGAATCAGTGGCGTTCTGAGTTTACAATAAACGCACAAAGACCGTCAACGAATACGTAAATGTAAAATTTGATGAGGGCATCATAATGGCTCCTGGACATGCCAGTTTAGGACCCGAGTCTCAACAGAAGATTTTTTATGAAGTCATCGGAGCTGAAAGAGGATATGAATGATTTAAATACGTTATTTGAAAACTTTTATGATGACTACTTTAATAAGACCAAACTGATCTTCCTATTTTGGTTCCTGACAGGGTTACTGAAGATCCTGTGGTAGTCTCAGATCATTCACATCCACAAATTTCTGGAGATATTGAAGATATATCATCAACTGATGTACACATTCCATCTGAAAGTGTACAACAATCTCAAGCTCCAGAATTCCAAGAAACTCCATTGAATACTCAAAACTCTGAATCTCCCACTTCAGTTGATATACCAACAACATCAGAACCTATCCCCCGTCTACCCTACCTGGATTTGAATCCCAATCAAACCAACTTCAACCTTATCGTCATTCTTTCAAATGGACAAGGGACCACCCACCTGAAACCATCATTGGTGATGCTTCTGCATCTATTCAAACCCGGAGAGCTACCATTAATAAATGCCTCTTCTCAAAATTTTTGAGTAAGATAGAACCCAAAACGGTGAAGGAAACTCTTCAGGATGCATATTGAATAGTAGCGATGCAAGAGGAGCTCAATCAATTTGAGAGGTTGAGAGTCTGGCGGTTGGTGGAAAGACCGAAAGACAAATCTATTATTGGCACGAAGTGGATTTTCAAGAACAAGAAGGATGAATATGGTGTCATCATTCGCAACAAAGCGAGACTCGTGGCCGGATATAGTCAGCAGGAGGGAATAGACTACGACGAGACATTTACCCTCGTTGCTCGAATAGAAGCTATTAAGATGTTTTTAGCATTTGCTGCTCATAAGAATTTTATTGTTTATCAAATGGATGTAAAAACTGCATTTTTGAATAGGGAGTTAAAAGATGAAGTATGTACATATCAGCCCGAAGGATTTACAGATCCTTCAAAGCCTGATCATGTATATATCTTAGATAAGTCATTGTACGGCCTTAAACAAGCACCTCGATCTTGGTATGACGCCTTATCATTTTGTCTCTTAAAATGTGGCTTTAAAAAAAGGTGCAGTGGACACTACCCTATTCATTAAACGGTCAGGGTCCAGATATCATAGTGTTACAGATATATGTAGATGATATAATTTTTGGGTCTACTAATACTGAATTTTGTAAAAATGGGGCTACAAGTTAAATAACTGAGTGATGGAATTTTCATCAATCAGTAAAAATAGATTCAAGACATGTTGAAGGAATTTAAAACGGTCAACTGTACCCCAATCAAAACTCGATGAGGACATTTCAGGGAAACCTATTGATGTAACTCATTATCGAGGAATTATTGGGTCATTAATGTACTTAACTGCGAGTAGACCTGATACTATGTTCGCTACATGTGTCTGTGCTAGATATCAGGCAAATCCAAAAGAATCTCATTTGGCTGCGGCCAAAAGGATTCTGAGATATATAAAGGGTACTCCAAACTTAGGTTTGTGGTATCCTCGGGAATCAACTTTTACATTGACTGCGGGAGATAAATTGGATAGAAAGAACACATCATGAGTAGTTCAATTTCTTGGTGATAAACATGTTTGCTGGTCATCCAAGAAACAGCATTGTGTGTCACTGTCAACGGCTGAAGCTGAATATGTTGATGTATCATCATTTTGTTCACAAGTGTTGTGGATGAAGAGTCAACTGCGTGACTACAGGTTTACACCTCAGAAGATCCCAATTCATTGTGATTCACAAAGCGCAATTGCTATTAGCTTCTAATCCGGTGCAACACTCCAAAACAAAGCACATCAACATCATTTTATAAAGGATCAAGTAGAAAATGGTAATGTAGAATTGTATTTGTACCAACTGAATATCAACTAGCTGATTTGTTTACCAAAGCGTTAGATGAAAAACAATTTAATATTTTGGTATACATAATGGGTATGCTGAATCGATAGATTTAAACATTCAAGTGTTACAAAATACAATTTTAATTTTACAATTTTTTACTTGATTTAATTTTTGTGTGATTCTCTTGTGATTTTAAAGTTTCTTAATTTTTCTGAGATTTAACTGAATCGGATTGTCATATGCCGGGGGAGCAAACTGAAAATTTTATCTGATATGTTATATCTGATAATTTTTATCTGCTTGATTGCAGGGGGGAGCATGCTTAAAAGATGATATTCATCTGAGGGGGAGCAAACATGCAAAGTTCAAGGGGGGCAGTTTAGTTTTTAGTTCATTTTTTTATTTTAGTTCATTTTATTTTATATTTTTTGTGTTGCTATATTTTTTTGTTGTTGTTTTGTTTGTTATAATTCTTTTTTGGTTTGTCAATTTTTTTTAGTTGTTTTTTTTTTTGTGTTGTGTTTTTATTTTTTTTTTATGTGTGTGTATTTTTTTTAAAAAAAAATTGGGCTAAAATGTGAAAAAGAGAGAGAAAGAAAAACAATTGAGTTGAATTAAAAGGAATGGGCTGTGTTTCAATTCAACAGGGATATAAGTTTGAATTTCAAAATTCATATCAATTTTTTCGACTTATTCACTGTACACCGCCTTGTCTTCAAAATTTCTCTCGGTTTCATTCATCTAACAAACTTGTTCGTGGTTTAATTCAAGATTTCAGTGTGAAATTGTAAGTTTTCATTAGATATTTGTTACTGTTGATTTGTCTATTTTCATTATTTTTCGAGTTTAAGTGATATGTGTGAAACTGTGTGTTTTTAGTGTGTGTAAATCCAAAGCTTGTCATTTGGGTTTTAAATATGAATTGAAAGTATGTATGTGAGCATAATGTTCATATAAGCTTGAATATCAAATTTCAAGTCTTATCATACAACATACAAAATTTAATTTAAGTTTTAAAGTTTATAATCTTCGAGTTTCAAACATTCTAAAAGTAGGAATTTTGATCGTCGAAATGTTGTTTTTGGAACAACATCAGTAAAAGAAAATTGTTTAAAATGATATTTCGAGTGGCAAACTGTTAAAGTTCAGTTTATAAAGTCCTTGGAATGAATTTGTGGAATTGTAAGAGTAGTTTAGGACTTAGAATAATTTTCTTGTTCAAACTCGATCAAAGAATTAACCGAGGAACTTAGTGTTTATATCGAGTTTGAAAAAGAAGCATCCGAGAAAAACCTAAGGTTCTTTCGAGTTTGACATGTTTGGGACTTAGACTCATTTCAGTTTTCCAAACTCGGTCAAAGGGTTATTCGAATAAAGTTCAAGGCTTTCCGAGTTTGAATATATTCCATCCGAGTAACTTTAAGTGTATTTCGAGTTTGATGAAGTTTCATCCAACAAAGTGAGTGAGTCTTTCGAGTTTGATGAAGTTTCATCTGACAAAGACAGTGAGTCATTCGAGTTTGATGAAGTTTGTTAGGCACAAAAGGCCTCAGTCAAACCTGCTGTACATCTGAGGGGGAGATTTTTAATCAAACATGTTGATGCACTTGAAGGTTGAATTTAAGGCTTGTTATATGCCTTATTGAAACCTGAAAGTGATTTGCAATATCAGCCCAAAGCTGTTTACCATGTTGCATTCGTTGCAACTAAGGCAGTTTGTCCAAGCTGTTCTGTCTGCTGAACAGGCTGGACGTAAACTGTCTACGCTGCTTTGTTCTCTTGAGCAGCTTGGGCAGTTTTACAAGTGTTCTGTTCTTTGTGAACAGAACCTGTTCTTTGTGAACAGGTTAACCACTTTATGGAATATGTTTCCAAGTCCTCATGTATTTTTTTTTGCTACAAGATCAGTTTACAAGTCAAAGACAAAGTGGAAAACAGAAATGCACAGTCTGCCCACGTTGTTCTAATTACATGAAGACAAACGGATATTTGAAAAGGGTGACAGACCTTTTCTTATATCAAAATGGCATTAACAAAAGAAGAAAGATGCAAAGTTGACATTCCTCTTTTGGTTAAAGCCTTATGCAACAGTGACAAAAGGAAAAGACAAAGATTCTGCCATGTGAAGACAAAGATGCTTTATCAGAACATGGAGAAAGGTGTTTTGTCTTTTTGGAAAGACTTTCCACTATCTCATCTGTCCAATGAAGAAGCTTCACTGAGATTCACCTTTTGAGTATAAAAGGAAGCTTCTGAGGATTATGAGATATCAAGAGTGTGAAATCGAACGTGCATTGAAGTGTGTTATTCCATGCATGCAAGTCTGCTTATATAAAACAGTAGAGTGTGTCTAAGCTGTTCTTGTGTAAGCTGTCCATCTGAGTCTTGTAAAAACAGTGAGTGCTTCTAAGTGAATGTATTCATTGTACCTAGTCTGAGTGAGTCTTAGATTAGTTAACCAACTGTTGTATCTGTCATCTCAGCTTGAACCTTTCCGCATTCAAGCTTGTTTGTAATTAACACTTGTTAATAATATACACAAACATTGAGAAAAAGATTGTTAAGTTTTAAATAGCTGTATTCACCCCCCTCTACAGCTTAGAACTATACACTTGGGATTCTTTTGGGACCTACAACTGGTATCAGAGCCAATAGAGTGTGTGCCATCTCTAGATCTCTTATTCTCCCAAATTTTCCATGGACAACAGTGCTGCAAATTCCTCATCCTACTATGACAATGGGTCAATGGCCAAACCCCCAAAGTTCAATCATCAGAACTTCTCTGGTTGGAAGTGCAGAATGATGCTCTATTTAGAGAATCTGGATGTACAACTACCAGAGATAGTAATGGAAGGTCCCTATGTGCCAACTTCTGTTACTACCATAACTCCTGCTGTTGAAGGAGCAGCCCCTGAAATCAGAACCTTTGAGAAGGCCAAAGCTCAATGGTCTGATTAAGACAAAAGACTGGTTGCTCTGGATGCAAAAGGCAGGAATAACCTGGTTATCTTTCTGCCTGATGATGTGTTCAAACAGGTTGAGAAGATGAAGACTGCAAAGGAGATGTGGGATACTTTGTGTACCGTCTATGATGGACCCACAATCACACTGGACAACAGGATTAAAAATCTTGTTAGACAGTATGAACTCTTCTTTGCAAAACCAAAGGAGACACTCACAGAAACCTACACCAGGTTTACTGCTCTTGTTAATGATCTCAAAGCTGTTGGGATCACAAAGGACAGCCTGACCTTGGTGAACAAGTTCTTGGACATCTTGCCTGAAGAGTGGAACTACTTTTCTACCATCTTAAGAAATTCAGGTACCATCAAATGTATGGATCTTTTAAACTTATATGGATCCTTACTAAATGATGAGCAGTTAAGGCAGCAGAAGAGAAATGCCTTGGAAATGTCCAAGAGAGGTGCTGCCTTAGTGGCCAGCGTGAGACAACCTGTTGGACATGTGTGTGATGTGTTCACACAACCTGATCAACAGGCTGATGATGAAAGAGAGGAAATGTCTGATGAGGAAGACAGTGCAGATCTTACTGATAGCCATGCTTGTCAAAAGGTTCAACAAGAAGAGATTTGGAAGAAATATGCTGCGGGGGAACTCAAATGTTGTCAAGAAGAAGGCATTTAATAAATCTAAAGCTGAGTGCTTCAAATGTGGCAAAACTGGCCATATAGCTGCTGACTATGTGTCAAAAGCTGTTGGACAGTCTTCCAAACCATACAAGACTAACAGGGATGATGGCTATAGGGTTAAGTACATTATGGCAATGGCTAAGCTGAAAACGTTGGAAAACTTTGTGGCTTCCAACAAGCAAAAGGGACTGATGGCAGAGACATGTGACCGGGAGGAGTCTGATTCATCCTCAGATGAAGAAGACAACAATTGTCTGATGGCCAATACTGATGTCCCATCAACTAGCAATTTCAAACAGGACTTGGCTGAAGCTGAAGCCTTCAGCAGCTTGGAGAACTGGAACCCTACGATGATGTACAAGGTACAAAATTTTATGGCTTACAGTATTGATGAAAAAGTGAAAATGTTTGAATATATGTTAGTTGATTTAAAAGCTGATGTTGAGAAGCATAATGTTTTACTATCTGAAATCTCTAAGCTTAAAACTGATCTTGAAATTAAATCTGGTAAACTGGACAGTTTCCATAAGTTGGAAACTGAACTTGATGAACTAAAACACATCAACTCCATTTTACTGGAAGAAAAGAGAGAAACAGATGTAAAACATGCAAAGCTTCAAAAGATAGTTGACTCTTGGTGCCAATTTGCACAAAAAGTCAGCCATTGCATAAGTCAGCAGATCCCTGCACAAATCCAAGCCTATCTTGGAGGGGATCTTGACACAGCAGCTTCCATTGTTGAGATTAATAATCTAAAAGATGACTTATCCACTCTTGGTGAGCTTCCCAGTACTTTCATCCAGAAAGTTAATGCAAAACTGATCTCAACAAACAGGTTTGTCAGGCCTCAAAATACTGACATCTTGTGTGAAAAAGGCCCAAAGGCTGATGATGGAATGTGTTCTCCATCAACTCAGTCTGCTAAGTGCTATGCTGATTCACACAAGCAAAAGAAGGAAAACATACTCAAACTGCAGCTGTGGACACTAAACCTGTTGACAAAACAGGCTCTGGGTCCAAAGCTAATGGTAAGAGACATGTTAATCCTTTTGATACTAAACATTTTGAAAATAAGTTTTCAAAATGTAAGCAGACTGCTTTCAACAAGGGTAAGTCTCATGTTGAAAGCAAATCTACTGTGGTTTCAAATAAGTTTTCAAATCATAGTGGAAAACTGGTTATAAATGAAAATAAGTCTTTCAAGACCAGAAACAGTGATTATGCTGATAGGCAGCATCAATCACATCTCAGTAAGGGTAAAGGCAAAGCCATTGCTCAGCCTGAGAAATCTGAGAATAAGTTTCCCAAACCTGTGGAAGGTCAAAAACCAATCAAGCTTCCTGTTTTTGACATCTGTCCTCCCAAAAAGAGGAAAGAAGAAACAGGCAAAGCTGTTGCTATTGTGCCATCCACCCAAGCTGTTGATTCACTGAAAAATAGTAATAAGTTTGCTAAACCTGCTGATAAAATCAACAGAAATAATTCAGAATGTGTTTCTGAAAGCTCTTCTTCCAAAAAGGCCACAAAGATAAAATGCCATAAATATGGGAAGAAGACACACATGGCTAAAGACTGTCCTGAAACTGAGGAAATGAGGCCTGTTGACTCTGCTAGTTCCATCATTGCTAAAACAAGCAGTGTTGGAAGTAACTTAGTCAATGAGAGTGGTATCCAAACTGATACCATTCAAATAGGAAATATTAATGTGGATATCACTAGCCCATCAACACATGTTGATGAAGTAGGAGAACTCATCTCTGTGATGAGTTCCCCTAAAAAGTAACAATATTTTCCTATGACATTCTGCAGGACAAACAACCATCCCAAGTTTGGTACTTGGACAGTGGCTGCTCAGGGCACATGACAGGTTGCAAGGACCTGCTGAATGATCTAAGGCCTGAAAAAGGGCCAAAAGTCACATTTGGTGACAATGTACAGGGATCTACTGAGGGATATGGAACTCTTAAAGCTGGTGCTGCAGTGTTCAAAAGAGTAGCCTATGTGGTTGGGCTAAAACATAATCTTGTAAGCATAAGTCAACTGTGTGATGCTGGCTACAAGGTTAACTTTGATGAGCACCTGGGTTACATATTGGATCCCCAAGGCAAAGTTGTGCTGTGTGCTCAACGGAAGAAAGGTGTATATGTTGCGGACATGAAATCTGCTGATCCCACAACTGAAACCTGCTTTCTTACAAGAACCAATGCAGACCTAAACTGGCTATGGCACAAAAGGCTGTCACACCTGAACTTCAAGAATATCAACAAACTCTGTAAGAAAGAGTTGGTAACAGGTTTGCCTTCTATGACCTTTGTTAAGGATAGACTCTGCACAGCTTGTGAGAAAGGCAAGCAGAGGAAATCATCTTTTAAATCCAAGCATAATTTTTCTATTGATACTCCTCTCCTCTTAATCCACATGGACTTGTTTGGACCAGTCAATGTCCCAAGTCTAGGAGGAAGAAGATACACTCTAGTAATGATTGATGAGTTCTCCAGGTTTACATGGGTAATCTTCTTGAAGAACAAAGGAGAGGCTGCTAGAGAAATCATTGGATTTGTGAAAAAGATGGAAATGCTGAACTCTGCTCAAGTAAAGCAGCTTAGAAGTGATCATTGTATCGAGTTCAGAAACAGTACTCTTGAAGACTTCTGTGAAGAAAAAGGGATCTCACAAAACTTTTCAGCAGTAAGAACTCCACAACAAAATGGAGTTGTTGAAAGGAGAAACAGAACCCTCATTGAAGCTGCTAGAACCATGCTGTGTGCATCTGGTTTACCTTCATCATTCTGGGCTGAACCTGTCAGCACTGCCTGCTTCACCCAAAACAGATCCTTAGTGGTGAAAAGGTTCAACAAGACTCCCTATGAGCTGATCAAAGGGAGGAGGCCAAATATTAGCTACTTCCAATTGTTTGGATGTCCCTGCTTCATTCTGAATCAAAGGGACCAACTGCCAAAGTTTGAACCAAAAGCTGATGAAGTTGTGTTTGTTGGATACTCTGCTATCTCCAAAGCCTACAGAGTGTACAACAACAAAAGAAAGGTGATGGATGAATCTATCAATGTCACCTTTGAAGAGTCCATGAATGCCTCCACCAAAGCTGTCCCTGAATCAGTTTCAGGAGAATTCAACTTTGATGATCTAATGCATTCAAACAGTGAAGAGGACTCAAAAGCTTCCACTACACCCAGAGTGGAACCTGCTAACCATGATGGACATGATGATGATTATGTTGATACACCCTATGTGAATAAGTGTACTGACTTAATTACAACTTCATGTCCTGAACCTATCAATGCTGATTTTCCTGAATCTTCTGATGATGTGTTCAACAATGGAGAGTCATGCTCAACAAGTGAACAGGTTGAAGACATCAGTGTGTCTGAAAATCTTGAAAGCTGTTCAACCGGACCTGTTGAAGATGCAAACAACTCAGGAGAATCCACATTGAGAAATGATCCTAAGTGGATCAGGTGTCACCCCAATGATCAAATAATTGGTGACATCAACAAAGGGGTACAAACGAGATGGGACAGCTTAGGGAACTTTTGTATGTTCTCTAGTTTTGTGTCTCTCATGAAGCCAAAGAAAGTGGATGAAGCACTCAAAGATGCCAATTGGATCACTGCCATGCAAGAAGAACTCAATCAATTTGAGAGAAACAAGGTATGAAGCTGGTCCCTACTCCTAAAGGTAAAACTATAATTGGCACAAAATGGGTTTATAGGAACAAGATGGATGAGCAAGGTCATGTCATTAGGAATAAGGCAAGACTTGTTGCTCAGGGCTATAGACAGGAGGAAGGAATTGACTATGATGAAACATTTGCTCCTGTGGCCAGGCTAGAGGCAATTCGTTTGTTTTTAGCCTACGCTGCTCATAAGAGCATGAAGGTATTTCAGATGGATGTGAAGGGTGCATTTTTAAATGGGAAGCTGCAAGAGGAAGTTTTTGTCAAGCAGCCTCCAGGTTTTGAAAATGAACATCATCCAGGTTTTGTCTATAAGTTGGACAAAGCTCTCTATGGTCTAAAACAAGCCCCTAGAGCCTGGTATGACACTCTTACTGATTTTCTTATGAGCAATGGGTATTACAGAGGTAAAGTGGATACCACACTGTTCATAAAGAAGGTGAAGTCTGATATTATGCTTGTTCAAATCTATGTGGATGACATGATATTTGGTTCTACTAATGCATAATTATACAAGAATTTTTCATTACTCATGAAATCCAAGTATGAAATGCGTATGATGGGAGAACTTACTTTCTTTTTAGGATTACAGGTTAAACAAACCTCAACTGGAATTTTTATAAATCAAAGAAAGTATACTTTAGATCTATTGAAAAAGTTTAAATTTGATCAAAGTTCTTCTATTAAAACCCCAATGGCAACCAATGTAAATTTGGATGCAGATGCCAGTGGCAAAGCTGTTTCAGTAACAGCTTACAGAGGCATGATTGGGAGCTTGCTGTACTTAACTGCTAGTAGACCTGATATTATGTTTGCTACCTGTTTATGTGCTAGGTTCCAAGCTGATCCATAAGAATCACATCTAGCTGCTGTAAAAAGAATCTTCAGATACCTTAAGGGTACACCAGGTTTGGGTCTTTGGTATCCCAAAGACTCAAGCCTTGAACTGACAGGTTATTCAGATTCTGATTTTGCAGGTTGCAGGCTAGACAGGAAAAGCACAACAGGTGGATGTCAACTCCTTGGTGGTAAGTTGATAAATTGGTGTAGCAAGAAGCAGAACTCAGTGTCTACTTCTACTGCTGAAGCTGAGTACATTGCTGCTGGAAGCTGCTGTGGGCAGATTCTGTGGATGCAGCATCAGCTTGAAGACTATGGACTTATATATAGGAAAACTCCTATTCTGTGTGATAATACAAGTGCCATAGCTATATCCAACAATCCAGTGTTTCACTACAGAACAAAGCATATCGAAGTCAGACATCACTTTATCAGAGATCACATTCAGAAAGGTGATGTCACTAGTACAAAAATGAACTATGGTCACTGTTTTGTCCAAACTGCCTAGCCACAGTTTTTGTTATTGACGTGACTAGAAGGTCATATATGATCTTGTATTATTATGATAGCCACAGTTTATCTCAATAACTGTGACCATTGCAAATCACATTCAAATCTTAAGCCACGGTTTAATATAAGGATCGTGACAAAGACTTGTCACGGTTGCCACATTGTTACCAAATGTCATCGTTTGTCACAGTTATTTGTTTGATGTCTATAATAATCTTGTGATGGTTATTAACTGTGACGATAAATATGTATATGGTCACTGAAATCTCTTTCGGTGACCAAAGGGACACCCTGAAGTCTAATTGTATGAGTCTAAATTATATGGTGGAATTAGTCACATGAATAAACTGTGACAGAAGGATAACTTATATGGTCACGAAATCGCTTTGTGTGACCAAAGGGTGGAGTTCATTAGTCACGTAGGGTAAAAGAAATACATTGTGACTATAAGTGTTTAATGGTCATGATTGAGTTCATTAAATGTGTCCAAAAGTAAACAATTGTCATGAAATAAGAAAATTATTGTGACTATAAGTATTCTATAGTCACGGTTTAGTTTCTTATGTGTGTGTAAAAGTATTTTATATTCATGATGAAAGAGAAAAATGTGACTAAGTATTTTTTTTGTCACGATTTAATTTCTTTTATATATATAAATGTATTTAATGATCACGGTTTAAGAAAAAAAAAACATATCACCATAATTATGTTTCGGTCACAGTTTAAGACACACAAGCATGTGACTATTAATATTTAAAGGTGACAGATTAAGTTTTTATGTGTGTCTAAATGTAAACAATAGTAATAGTAAAATGAAAAAGATATGATTATAAGTACATTCAAGTCACGATTTAATTTGTTTTGTGACTAAAAACTATCAATCTCACATTTAAAAAATCAATATAAGGGGTTTTTTTGTCACGGATTAAGCAAATTTGTGACTATTAATATTTAAAGGTGACGGTTTATTGTTTTTATGTAACTAAGAATAAACAATAGTCATGACAAAAAAATGTTGTGATTATATTTTTCTAATGATCATGGTTTAGTTTATTTCTTATTAGTGTGTAAAAGTAATAGTTTTCATGATAAAAGAAAAAAACAGTGACTATAAGTACTTTATGGTCACACGAAGAATTGGTTTGTGTGACTAAAAGTAATCGGTGGTCATGGTTTAAGTGAAAGAAAATGTCCCTATAAGTATTTTATCGTCACAGTTTTATATATTATTGTGTCTGAAACTAAACATTAACCATGATAAAAGAACAAAAATGTATTTATAAGTATTTTATGGTCACAATTTATTTTGTTTTGTGTGGTTAAAGGTTATCAATTGTCATAGTTAAAAAAAACTTGTTAATATGAGTATTTTGTGGTCATGGTTAATTGTGTTATGTGTGTCAAAAACTAAACATTAACCATGATAAAAGAAAAAATATCGTGACTACAAGTAGTTTATGGTCACGACTTATTTTTTTATCAGTTGATAAATGTTATTAATTGACATAATACAAGCAGCAAAATGTGGCTATAACTACTTTATGGTCACGATTTAGTTAGTTTTGTGTGGTTAAAGGTTATTAATTGTCACTGTTTAAGAAAAAACTTATCACTATTAGTATTTTTGTGGTCATGGTTAAATGTCTTATATGTGTCAAAAAGTAAACATTAATTATGATTAAAGAAAACAACCATGACTACAAGAAGTTTATGGTCAAGTCCTATTTTATTTTATGTGACTAAAAGTAATTAATTGTCATAATAAAAGAGGCAAAGTGTAGCTATAAGTTTTTTATGGTCATAATTTAGTTTGTTTTGTATGGTTACAATTATCAATTGTCACTTTTTAAAAAACAACGTGTCAATATAAATATTTTATGGTCATGATTAAATGTCTTATATGTGTCAAAAACTAAATATTAATCACGATAAAAGAAAATAAACCATGACTACAAGTAATTTATGGTTACGTCTTATATTAATATATGTGGCTAAAAGTAATTAATTGTAATAATTAAAGGAAAAGAACGTGAGTATATGTATTTTATGGTCACACTTTATTTTATTTTGTATGACTAAAAGGAATTAACGATCACCGTTTACGAAACAATATGATACTATAAATATTTTACGGTCACTATTATAAATGTTATGTGTGTCTAAAAGTAAACAACAATAACGATAAAAGAAAACACATATGGCTGTAAGTAACTTATTGTCACGGTTTAATTTTTTACACGTGTCTAAAAGGAACAATAGTGATTTTAAAAGAAATATAATGTGACAACAAGTATTTGATGGTCACCGAAGGGCCTTTGGCCTGGCGGTAAGAGGGTGGAGATACAAGTGAGAGGTCACGGGTTCGACTCTCGAAAAATTTCTTTTTTTATACTTCTTACTATTAGATAGTGTCCATAAATCTCATAATAGGTCCCCAAAGATTCATAGTGAATTTCGAAGGGCTGAGCTTTGAATAGGAAAAAGAGTGGATCTGCAGGGTCCCAAATGAATTGGCTTATTCGAAAAAGGCCTTGTTCTTTGGAAGATCTATCTCGTGTCTGGTACTGCATGGTTCCACTCTGCAAGACGGGGATACGCGATTTAAATAACGGAAAATCCAATATTTGAAAATTGTATCTAGAATGACTGGAAAAGTGGAAACAAGGCCAGGAGACAAGTTGATATTTAGGTGGTGAAAGTAAGTCTTGTGGTAAATGAGTAGTTTAGGAGTAGGAATTGGAGTAGGATAGTTTGTCGTTCAAAAAAGTATTTAATGGTCACAGATTGTATTGTTGCATGTGTCTAAAAGTTACCAATTGCCACGATTAGGAATAAATAAGTAACTATAAATACTTTATGGTCACGGTATTGTTTATTATATGTGTCTAAAAGTAAGCAATTGCCATGAATAAACGTTTTATTATGTGACTAAAATAATGGTATGGTCACGGTGTAATTATTTTTGTGTGTCAAAATGTATCAATTGTCACGGTTTAATACTTTATGTATGTCCAATTGCAACCAATCGTCACATTTTAATAAATTATGTGTGTCTAAGTGTACCCTACGGTCACGGTTTAATTGTTTATGCATGTCTAAATGTACCAATGGTCACACCACTTAATAGTTTATATGCGTTAAAATATTACCAATTGTCACGGTTTCATTCATGTGGTGTGTTTAAATGTCTCAAATAGTTACGATTTAACTGATTATGTGTGTATAAATTTATCCAATGGTCACGATTAAATATTTGTGTGTCTTTAAATATACCAGGTGGCCACGATTTATTTGTTTATACGTGTCTGTAAGAATGTTAACGCCACTGATCAATTTGTTTATGTGTGTCTGAATGTATCCAACTGTCATGGTGTTAAAATAAATTGTGACTAAAAGTATATTATGGTCACGGTTACTAAAAAATATAGACCACAACTATATAGAAATTGTTACCATATAGCCACGGTTTTATGCTATGGTCACGGTTTTACATGTGACGGAAGACATATTTTGTACTAGTGTGTGGAGGTAAGTTTTATTTCCACTGATGAACAGCTTGCAGACATTTTCACCAAACCTCTTGATGAAAACAGGTTTAATTACCTTGTCAGCAAGCTGGGCATGTTAAACAAAAGTGACTAAGTGTCCTTAATGTTCTAAGACTTTATATGTCTCACACTGCTCAAGTTCTTTCAGAACAGCTTAGACAGAACAGGCTATGCATGTTCTATACTTAGCCGTTTTCTGCAAAACTTGAACAGCTTGAGCGTATAACAGGTTTGACAAATATCAGCTTATATGTCAAGCCTGAACTGATGATCAAACCTTCACCCTGCTCACTCTCTCAATCTGTCATACAAGACATTGTCTTGTAACCTGATCAGCTATTGAACACAACCTGCTCTTACATAGCTGAACAGATTGAAGGAACAACTTGAAGAGTGAACAGCTTGTGATGACCCTGCTCATCACAGGTTTGACCATCAGGTTGGACCATCAGTTTAATTACCTTTCTTCACAATTAAGTTACTTAATTTTTGTTTTTATTAAACTTAATTACTGCGGATAATGTGGGTTTCGTGTGTTAGTGATTAAAAAGGGCTCAAGTGGTCTGACAAACGGTCTGACATGGACAACCGTTCCGTTTTCTGTTAACGACCTTTTCAAATCAACCGCCCAAATGTTTCTCTCTCATACCCACTCACATTCAAATCCTATAAATACCCCCTACTGTTTCATCTTCGTCTTCCTCACTACTTCCATAAACCTCCTAAGAACCCTAAAAATCGACTAAGTATCTTGTGCTTCCGCTACTCTCACTACTTCCCAAATGGCTCACAGAAACAACCCCTTTCTACCAGTGTTTGTGGGTGCTGATGTTCAAAAACATGCATCAGTCACCACAATGCTAACCCTGAAACCTACCAACTACCTTGCTAACCTAACCATCCCCAAGAACTATGTGGGGAAAGGCTACGAAGATATGGTGGAGTTCTTGAAAGTTCATCCGTTAAACTATGCCATGACTGCCACTCCTGGTGTCCTGTACCAGGAGATGGTGTATGAGTTTTGGTATACCTGTGCCTAAAACCCAGACACCAAAGTCATTAAGGGCACTATACTCAATGGGACTCAGACCATTGAGACAACATTCGTCTGATCAGGGAAGTTCTTCGAATCCCTGTGGCTGAAAAATATGACCAGCCACAGCCTGAAGGTGAACAGATGAAGAATCTGCTACACTTCTGTGGTGTAGCAGAACCAAAAGTTGGAGCTACACTATTCAGAAAGGATTTGTCTCCTACTTACAGCTTCTTATTTGCCTCTGTGGTAATGTGCTTCAGCAACAAAGTTGGTTCCTTTGACCAACTGAGCCGTGATGAAATCCCTGTAGTTCTGCAGCTTGTGGATGGAACTACAATCGACATGGCAAAATGGATTTTTCTGAATTTGAGGGGCCTGGTGCAGCAGGAGACACGTCCAGCTGCTGTTCGTTATCCCAGGTTCCTGAGCCTCATCTTCAAGCACATTTGTGGTGAGCACTTATATAACTCTCAGCCTTTACTTCGTACTGCTGCATTCCCTGTGATAGGGAATAGAGTTTTCTATACACCTGTTCTTCACAATCAGCCTCCTCTGTCAACACCAATGAGGTGGTTGTTAGGATTGGTGGAAGGACCCTCTGATGTGAGGGTGGATCCGAGAGCTGCTCCCAGAAGAAAATCTAAATCCAGGGCCAAACTTGTTAAAAGGACCCTGAACATCACTGAAGCTGAGCCTGTCCGCAAGAAGGCCAAAACAGCTCAGTCTAAGTCTGCACCCTCAGCCTCTGTGGCTGAGGGGGAACATGCTCCTCACCCTGGTTCATTTGTTGAACCTGAAGCCTCTGTGGCTGGTGCCTCTATGGCACCTGAGACTATGGAACAGGCCAACCCACCTGTTTCTGATCCAGTCTCCAAAACTGTCCAGTCTAAACCTCTCATCTCCTCTCCAAAATCACCCACCTCATCTCACATATTATACCAATGCAAATCCATAGCCAGAAAGAAACCATCAACCCAAACAGCCCAAACTAGCCCATCTGTTCCCTCTCAACAGGGTTCAGTTGAAAAAGAAGCAACCCCTGCCGCCTCTCCTACTTTGGGAGAGGGTTAAGCACAATTGGAGCATGCTTCACTCCATCCTGTGTCAACCCCAAGTCAGCCTAGACCCCCTGGTTCCTCCCAACAGGAGCCAATTGTATAAATGGAGACAGCCACATGAACTACTCCAGCCTCCCAACAGGCTGCGAATATTGGAAGACAAGAATTCTCTCCACTCCGTACTGACTCCACACTGTCCCCACCTCATACATCTCTACACCCTGAGTCTGCACGAGGTGTCCACACTGCTGGCTTAGACCATCCAACAGCTCAGCCTCAATCTTCTGTTCCACATGATGCAGCTGTTCTACACCAAACAGCTGCTGAACGACCAGCCACTCAAGCTGATGAACCTCAGGGAATAGAACATCCCTTTGGTGAGGCTACTCCCTTTATGCAAGCTCCATCAGCAGGTTTCACCACTGCTGATGTTGAAATGCAAATTCCAACTCCCCATGATGAGGTACCTTTAAACCAAGGTATTGTAGAGGGAACCACCACTGGCCTTAATGAAGGTGCTGCAAAACAAGCAGTGTCTGAAAGGTTACCATCCTCTACCCAATATCCTGATGATGTAGTTACAGCCACTGCTGAAGGACCCATCGACCCCTCCAAGCTGGGCCACATTACTTTTGCCCAGGCTATGGAGCTTCTTTCCAAAATACCCTCTCCTTCTTAATCACATCCCCATACACCAGCCACATCCTCTTCATCACCCTCTACTCAATCCAAACAATCCACCCATACACCTCCATCCCCTAAAGACCTGCCTTTGAAGGATCAGCTTCCCTTGCTGACCAACAAACACTACTACATTTTGAAGCTAAGGCAACACTTTTGATGCAACACATTTAAAAACTGTTGCTTTTTTATTTAAGTTCGCTCTAAAGCAACACATTGACAAAAAGTGTTGCATATAATGATTTAATGCAACACTTTTTTTAAAGTGTTGCCATTTTTACTAAAAAAAATGCAACATTTTTCTAAAGTGTTGCATATTTCAATAAAAAATGCGACATAATGAAACACATTTTTAGAGTGTTGCATTTATAATGAAAAAAATGCAACACATTTTAGAGTGTTGCATCTATAATGAACAAAATGCAACACATTTTTAAAAAAAATATTTTTTTGAGTGCTGCATTTATAATGAAAAAAATATGACGAGTTTTTAAGTGTTAATACTATGTGTGTCGCTGAATTTGCGATAGCCGAGTATAGATCACTAAGTGTGTTGCTAATTTTGTGACATTTATATACAAGACATTGTGTATGTCATTGAACTG
The DNA here is from genome assembly GCA_020465985.1 of Centrapalus pauciflorus. Lineage (NCBI taxonomy): Eukaryota > Viridiplantae > Streptophyta > Magnoliopsida > Asterales > Asteraceae > Centrapalus > Centrapalus pauciflorus. The sequence continues at coordinate 89,667 of JAANYP010006760.1, forward strand.
TGACACTCATAATAAAGTTTGCTTAATTTTAGTTAGTTAGTTATTAAATTAATCCATATTAGATTTAAATAGATTTGATTTGCTTTAAAATTTAAAAATAAAATCAGTAAATGACGTGGCAAAAGAAGAGAGCGACATGTGGCAAATTAAATGAGAGCATGCCATGTGACATTTAGTTACTCTTTTAATAGTATAGATAGATTAGAGGCACGAGGTGTGTTTTTGAAATATTTCAAACAATAGGGAGCTTTTATGGAAACTTCATACTATAAGGTTTTGGGAACTTTTTCATATTTTAGAGGACCGAAATCGCCAAACTCCCCAAATATCCATACACACAAGAAGCATCCCGCATACGACTGCATCGCACCACAGCATATTCTCCATTGTCTGCTAGAAATTAGGGCTCAGATTCCCAATAATCTTCTTTTACCTTCAACAATTTCGCAGCTTTCGTCATCACTCAATCCCCAAACATATCTCTCATCCATCACAACACTTCAATCATGGCGACTCTGGATGTTTTTTTGCAGGGCGAACACGATATCTTCTCATCGATTTCTCTGTTTGATCATAAGAAAGGTAACCTATATTTGCCCTATGATTATCGTCGTTTCTTGATTACGAGTGGCATGTAATTTAATGGCATATAATCGTTTTTTTTTTATAGTTTGAATTGGAGATATTTTGTAAGTAAAAAAGTGAAGTTTGTGAATGTTTGCAGGCGATGCGAAATCTCGAGGGTTTGCGATTGAGAAAAAAATAGAATATCTTGAGAGCTTGAACGACGAAGTAATTAAATTGTGAATTCATATTTCATGCAATTCAATCACATACAAACAATCAATATGAACAATTATCAATCCAACACATTATATTGAATGATTAAAGAGAGAAATATTACATTGATGTTCTTGGTGACTTGCACAACACTTTTTCTCTCTATCAATCAGATCCGTATGTGTGTATGTGTATTTGTGTAATCTGAGATTTTTTTTTCAACAGTGCACATATCATTCCTATTTATACTTAATACACAAGTATTAAGTATTTACACAAACAACCCCTAAACTATTTAGTATTTACAAACATATACAATATAATTGTTTCATCTCTATTGTTTATTCCCAACATTCTCCCCCTTAGAGATGAACACAATTCTTAAAAGTAAAATTCATTTCAACTCTACAAATATTGTCCATAACAATCTCCCCCTTAGAGATGAAATCAATTTTCTGATGAAAGTTCATTTCAAGGACTTTTTCGTGAATCTTCTTCTTTTCTTTGATCTATGAATCTTCTTCTTTTCTTTATTTGTCTCTCTCTGATCTTCACATCTCTTTTCTTGTATTTTCTTGTAAGTACACTCCCCCTTAAATCTTGAATATCTTTTGAATGTCTCCCTTGATCAAAGTTGTTGCAATTGACTTCAGTTGTCTTCAATCTACTCAACCGTTGTCTCTGAACTCTAGCTTTTCTCCCCTCATGATGATCATAAGAATTATGAACATCATGCAAAGTCTTCAGAGACATAAGTGCAATGATTTTACAGTTGAGGAAATACGACAACAATTACAACTCAGAAATTATTACAAATTGATTTTCTCCCCCTTAAACTGATATCTCTCCCCCTATACAAAACAGATTTTTCTCACCCCCTCAAAAAGTTCACTCCCCCTCGAATTGATATTATATCTTTTTAGAACAAAACAAAGCTTTACAACTTTGGAGAAAATGAAACACATTCATTTTGTGAGAAAACAAGTCCAGGTCCACATAGGATTCCTGTTTGCACAATAGACAAAATCTATGTGACCTACTGTCAGCGCTGGCATGATGTTAACACTGGTAGGATTTCCAAATAGTCATCGTGAAATCCTTTATCATGAAAGAATCACTCATATTTGTTCCAGCATAGTCACTTTGGACTAGCAGTTTATAGTCACGCAGACTGTTAGACTCGATGTGTCCTAAAAGCGAATATAATCAGCTCTAGACACAATGTGCATCAAATGAAATTGGAGACCGGAGCAACTGTCTTCCTTGTTTCAATATCAATAATATCCAAATGATATATCGATAGAAATGTGCTATATCTCCGTGATTATTGAAACAGAAATCTTTTGAGAGATAACTGAGTAGTTGGTTGGGTTAAGTGCATGCGTCACTGGGTCCATGACGTCTTTTTCAATATCAAGTCACCTAGGGCTTGATAGATTATGTGGTTTACCCAGCAGACACTGTGTAGGATAGGATTATCTTTTCTTCAAATCCTTTCTCAACTCTCAGCTCTCAGCATTTTTCAACCTAGCTCCCTCCGGCTCACTTTTCAGAATTAAATTCAGTCAGCTTTATAAGAAAAGCATGATCTGATGCACCACCATCTCCTTTTAATATCCCTTTCATTTAAATTTTACCTCTGCTCGACCCTGTCAGTATCCCGTGATAACTGACACTTCTCAACTAATAAACCTAAAGAACCCTCACCCACACAAACTATAGATGGTTTGCTCCTTGGGTAGGTCTTCCGGTTCTGGTTAGACCATAGAAGCGAAATTGATGCCTATCACTCAGATTGGTGCATAATCGAAGTCAGCAGAATGATTTTCAGCTTTGAAGCTCAAGGGATATCAGAGAGATTATATTCAAAGAGTATGGGAGATATCATAATAAAATAGAAAATCTAATATATGAAATGAAAAGAACCAGATTTTCTTGAAAGAATAATTAGCACTTGGGAGATAACAAAGAGAATCCATTATAAATTGGAAGCATTGTAACAAAGAGAATCTCAGAAGAAATGAGATAATGAACATCAAAGAGATTAGATCAATTAAACTCAATGATAGATTCAGAGAATCAGAAAAAAATTAAAATATTTTGCTTTTCAGCTCAAAAACTCTTTTTATGTGTGTATCAAATATTTTCGTGAAAAATCACACACAGTTTTGAAAAATGTCATTGTCAAAGTGCATCTGAAACTCCCCCTAGAAATAAGCACACAAAGTTAGTAGGAGCAAAAAATTATAAAAATAAAACTCCCTCTAAATCAATGCAGCTTTAGAGTTGAATTCAGGGCAGGAATTCCAGAAATATTTGTCTTTCAGACTCGGGTTCTAATCTGAAGTGATTAGAAGCCATATGTCTCACAAGCTCGGGTTTCAGGCTGAATTAACGGAAAACCATTAGCTTGGGTTCTGTACTAAAAAGTACAACATCCAATTTCAGTGAAGATCGGGTTCTACTCTGTTGTGAGTAGAAGCCTCTTGAGATGAAGTCCGGGTTCTAGTCTGATATGACTAAAAACCATTTTGATTTGAAACACGGGTCTTGATCTGATGTAATCAAGAGCCTCTTGAAATGAAGAACGGGTTCTTATCTGAAATGATAAGAAACCTATACCCTGCAAAATTTAAGATGTCTTTGGTATCCAAACAGATTTGGATCCAGACTTGTTAGCGTTCTTGGGTACCCATTTCAAAACAGGTTTTGGTACCCACTTGTACTTGGGTTTAGGTACCCATTGCAAGTTATAACTATCAGCTTCTCTTTCAAAAGCAGAAAACAAATTTCTTTGAGTATTTGAAAATTGAATATCTGAATTTCTAAAGAAACTTGAGTTTGAATGTTCAGACTTTTTCAAACTCTTCTTTATGAACAACTGTCCGGTTCTAGCCTGTTTCTGGTAATATTTGGTGTTTTTCTGAGAAATTCTTTTCTTTGAAGAATGACCAGTATTTCCAGAAACTTTAGGAAAATTTGACTTTGAAGATTCACCGGTGTAAAACTTTACCAGAAGTTGTTCAACAATTTTATCTTTGCCTCTGTGTATCTTTAACAGATACTTAAGTTTAAGATCTGAAGAAGAATCAAATTTAGAAAATTCAGTTGGATTCTTTTCACTTTCTGTAGATAAATCAGAATGAACAACTTTGGATTTTAAACAAACTGAAGGATCTTTAACCTTTGATTCTTTTGAAGAAGGAGAATCACTAAGTTGTTTGGTAAGATGAAGTATCTGATCTTCTAAACCTTTGATAATGACCAAATAAGAATTCCTGTCATTATCAAATGATTGGAAATCAGTTTTAAAAGATTGTTCTTTAATTAAAAACATCTTTCTTTCATCTTCAAACAACTTATATTCTGTTTTAAAATTTTGTTCTTTCAGTAATAACACATGTCTTTCCTTCTCAAGAGAATCTTTAGTTAAAGATAACTCTTTTTCAAGAGAAAAAAATTCTTCCGATTTGTTTAAAACACAATTTTGATCAGTATGATTTGTCTTGGAAAGTAATTCTTCAAGATCTTTAACTTTCTTGTAAAGATCAGATCTTTCAGGCAAAAGATATTTGAGTTGAGTTGCAGTCTGAAAATTTTCTTGTTTCAGCTCATCAAGTTCTTTAAATAATTCAGATATTTTCAATTGATGAGCACAACTCTCAGAGTTTTGTTTTTCTTTTAAGCTCTGAATTTCTTCATTCACTATTTGTACGTCACGTAACGCCAAATGTTTATCAGTATTTAACTGAATGAGAATGTCGTAATTGTTCTTACGAATCTTTTCAGATTCAGTAAGTTTTGCAATTAGCTCAGACTTTGAAATTTTTTCATATTCCATTATGAATTGCAGAAAAATTGAATCTTCCAAGATCTTTTATGGAGAAACTGAGTGAATTCTGATAACACTTTGAAAAGCTATTTCAGTTAATGATAACTAGTGAAAAATCAGCTCTGAAATGACTTTTTGACGTTGAAATTTCAGCTTTTCTGCATAAAATTGCCCGTAACTCTTTTCAAGCTTCGATTTGACGTATGGTTAGCCTTCTAACGATGTTCCAGTCAAAAGTTATGGTCAATTTAAGCAGCAAAGGTCAAATAGTCAAGAGTATGATGAAACTCGAATGAATAAGGACTCAACTCGAATATTTAATGATCAAACTCGAATGTTGAAGTATCAAACTCGAATAAAGAATCACCAAACTCGAATGAAGAAGTATAAAACTCGAATAATTGAGTGTGAAACTCGAATGAGAAAGGATTCAACTCGAATAACCCTTGAACTTTCTCGAATGAAATAGAAATCAATTCGAATTACAAAGAAGTTAAACTCGATCAAAGCTTCATGAAACTCGGTCAATGAAGTATGAAACTCGAATAACAATGGATGAAACTCGGTCAAAGCATTTATAAAACTCGGTCAAAGCTTCATAAAACTCGAATAAAGCTATCATAAAACTCGAATAAAGCTTTAATAAAACTCGAATAAAGTTTTCATAAAACTCGAATAAAGCTTTAATAAAACTCGAATAAAGCTTTCATAAAACTCGAATGCCTTCTTTATAAAACTCGAATGACACTATGAATTTAGTTATGCCCGAGTTTTATCATTTTTCAACAAAAACAAGATCAGATTCAAACTTTTTCAACAAAAATCCATGAATTGACCTCAAATTGATTTCGAAGGTTTGTTTTAATAGCAGAAACAACTTTTGTGAAATCACTTTGGCTAATTCTTGATTAAAAACCAAAAATCGACCAAAAACCTCAAGAACAAACACTTTTTCAAAAAATCTGAAATTTCTCAATTAAATTCTGTGTGTTTTGAGATAATATTTGATGTTTATATCATCAGATTCGCCTTTAAATTTCACACCTTCGATCCAAAATTCAGATCATTTCATCCACAGAATCAAAATCCTCAATTGATTTTCGGATTTTCAAAAAAAAATGAATATAACAGTGTCCAAAAAAAATGATTTCAGATTCAAAATTCACTCAAATTCAGCCATATTAGGCTCTGATACCAATTGTGAATTCATATTTCATGCAATTCAATCACATACAAACAATCAATATGAACAATTATCAATCCAACACATTATATTGAATGATTAAAGAGAGAAATATTACATTGATGTTCTTGGTGACTTGCACAACACTTTTTCTCTCTATCAATCAGATCCGTATGTGTGTATGTGTATTTGTGTAATCTGAGATTTTTTTTTTCAACAGTGCACATATCATTCCTATTTATACTTAATACACAAGTATTAAGTATTTACACAAACAACCCCTAAACTATTTAGTATTTACAAACATATACAATATAATTGTTTCATCTCTATTGTTTATTCCCAACATAAATTTACTCCTTTCATGATTTATATTTTTTCCTTTTTATTGTAGAAGAAAAAAATGTGATGCTTATGTTATGATTGAATTGATACAATGACAACTTGGATTTGAGCATTATTTGGGTTTAAGTTTAGTAAGAAAGCTATGATCTTGCTGGGTAGTTATTGAAAATTTAAAATGATTCCATTTACCAGAGTTGTTTGTCTAATTATTTACTATTTCTTTTTTTGAAGTTTTGTGCTTGAAATTTGGTCGTTTTTGTCAGCTTAAAGTGGAAATTCAGATATTGAGACTGAACCGATGATGAATGTTGCAGATAATGTTGTGAGATAGTAGATGCAGCTTGGTAGATAGTTTGTAAACAAGTTACTTGTGTTAAATTTTAAGCCATTTTTGGTGTTAAGTATTATAATTATCTGGGGTTATATACTTCCATGCAACTTAAATTAATAGGCTTTACCCTATCTTTCTTTCTGAGGTGCTTGTATTTTCCCAATCCTTCTTTTAGATATATATGTAATCAGCGATCCAATTTTTCGATATGATCTTGCTGACCAATTTTTCGATATATATGTAATCAGCGATCCAATTTTTTGTTCTTCATGTTTAAAGATTTCCTTCGTGTAGTTGAATTTTCTCCATCTCTATATATTGACCTAACAGTGGGTGATGCAAGCATGGTTAATGTCATTCTCAAGAGGTTTGGTTTGCTTTATTGTTCGTGTTTCATTTCTGGCATTCGTTGTTGGGGTAAGTCCATCTATATATCCTCTACTTTGGTATTGTAAATGTAGTTCTGAAACAACTGATAAATTTGTTTTCTGTATACCGCTTGACAATGATTCTTGAACTTCTAATTTTGGGTTAAAGTTCTGAAACACTTGATAACTTTGTTTGCTATATATTGGGTTAAAGCTTGTTGCTTGGCCATATAATTTGATTCATTACAACTGAACTTGACCTATTAAGATCCATTACATTACAAATATGGAATTATATATATATATATATTGCCGACGGAGCAGTGAGAAAAATGCTCACGTGGCACAGTATTATTGGTAGAAATTCCTATTTTTAAGGCTGATTTGGCACAATATGATTGGTTAAAATTCAGAAAATTAAGGTTGCTGATTTGGCGCAATATAATTGGTTAAAATTCAGAATATTTAGGCTACTGATTTGATGCAATATAATTGGTTAAAATTCCGAAAATAATGGGATTCCCCCTCTATTTTAGCTCGATGAGATTCTACATAATTATCCATATTTTTCTATATATTTTAATGTTTCTGCAATTAAATTATGTAGATTTTCCGGAAAGAAATAAAAAATGACAATAAAATTTTAAATTTTCACTGTTGGAAATAGTTACAATCTAATTTATCAAGTTAAATAAAAATAACAAATCAGATTTTATTCCGCTAGAAAAATTCGAATTTGCACTGCTGGAAATAGATGCAATCTGATTTATCAAATTAAATAAAAATAAGAAATCAAATTTAATAGGCTATAGTATAACTGAAATATTAAGATATGCAGAAAAACACTGGATAATATCATAACTGAATATATAGAAAAAAAGATTCAAACTTGAATAATAAATAATCTCAGCTGCATATTTATCAAGTTATCAGTTCTTTATATAATTTGAAACCTGATAATTATTAGATGTTTATATAACGGGTTAAATTTAACCAAATATGAGATAAAACATGCTTTATTGAAGTTACGTACTATATATATATATATATATATATATATATATATATATATATAGACACACACACATATACATACATACTCACTCAGAGTCAGTAGGCATAATCAATATTAATAAAAAAAAAAACTGCACCAGCAGTGTCTGCGTGAATAAACTATATCGTTTCAAGATGAACTTCACGTATGCTAATCAACTAGATGAAGAGTTGAAGACGTTTTCAACTCCTGCACCTGCAGAAAAAAATTGCCAGTATTTTCTTTAATATTCTTTCAATATTTTGAAAATGATGTACATATATACTATAATACACATAGCATATATATGTTTGATACTTATGTTGCTGTTGTTTCTTACTTTATTTCTGTATCAATTCAATGAACACACACAGAGGTTACGAGACACACACAACACTCCGAGACTATTTAAGGGGACGTTTGGTTCGCAGATTTTTTTCCTTGGGATTTGCATTTTGTCAAAGGATTTGCATTTGTCAGGATTTTGTCAAAGAATCTACATTATCTTTTAGGAAAATTTTGTTAATCTAAAAAATGCAATGTAACTGAGTTTTAAAATCCTAGGGGGAGGCTGGGTTTTTAAATAACAAAGAAGGGAGGGATTTCAGAAATCCTGGGATTTCAAATCCTTACTGAAATCTGCGAACCAAACACAGGATTTTAAATGCAAATCCTAGGGAATCCCAGGAAATCCGCGAACCAAACGCCCCCTAAGTCTTAGAGCCTGACATTAACATGCAAACACACAGGTTTAAACACATAATTGCACACTACACACACTCACAACTCATATATTCTGTTTTTAACTTTTTCGGCAGCAACATAAGGTAAGATAAATGGCGATTGATACATAACATTAATCAATAAACATCCTTGCTAATTAAGTTGCCAAGGCCGAAGGCCATTTGACCTTCTTGCCCATTTTTACGTACAAATTTTAAGCTAAACACACCTGGACATCACACTAATACTGCACTTATTTTCGGTTTTGATCTTATTTTCCAGCAGTAGAAATGCAAGAATTAATGACAATTAATACTTGCATTTAAATCAACAAACCACATAGAAATCGATTAAAGGTTAGGCCGAAGGCCAATTGGGCTTCTTGGCCAACCATTCTCGACAAAAACAGGAACTAACATACACATATGTAATTCGCGCACAACACAAAGACTTAAACATTCTGTCTTTTATCTAATTCAAGCAGCAAAATCAAATAAATAAATGGCGATCTAGACACACAAATGGTCAACAAACACTCCAAGATAATTATGAATTCTTGATTGGGCACAAACAATGATTTAAAATGATGAAAAATACTTGAGAAAAACATTTAACAAAATAGCAATGTCAACAACTTGGCAAACCTTTAAAGAAAATTAAATTGAAACTAAAAACATGATATACGAGTAGTTGAGTAATACAAGTTACATAATTTTGTTCATGTAATAAGTGTCTTTCTTGTATTTGAATTGCATGTTTTTTTATGTTTTAAATTAGTTTGATGTATATTCTTAATTTTAAACATGATAGAAAGGAGATATCATAACGATATGTTGATTTTTACCGAACAAAATATAACAGTTTCAATAAAATATAATGTAATGATTAAAATGATAAAAAAAATACTGAGAGACCAAAATTATATAACATGAAAATATAATGATTTTTTTTCAATATTAACGCTAATATTTACGATAGATGAAACTAAGTTTAGATATAGCAAGTACAATATGGAATATATTTGATGTTGTATTAAAACTATAACTAGAATGTAAGTAAAATAAACAGACAACCAAAATATGTGTGTGATTATAATGCATTTTTATTAGAATATATAAAAAATAAATCAATCTTAACAATATCTTTATATTTTCCAACATTAATTATTTTAAAAAAAAAAGTTAAAATAGAAAACTTATAATCTTTTATACCAATAAAACTGACAATAATGGAAATTATAAAATTTTAAACAAACAAACCTCAAATGTAATTACATGTAGTTATTTTTATGATAAAGTTAGTTTTTTTCAACAAACAATATATAAGAGTATATATGTATAGTCTTTCAAAAGCAAATTGTTTTTGTGTAATTGTTTAATTAAAAAAGTATCAATTTTGAAATAACTCACCGAGCAACGCACGGGTATTCAACTATTTCTAATTGGTCTTAAGGTCTATGTGAATTCATATTTCATGCAATTCATACAACATAACAATTCATATGAACAATTAACAATCAAACACAATCTATTGAATGATTAAGAGAGAAAATATTACATTGATGTTCTTGGCTTTCTTGCAAAGCACTTCTCCTATTCTCTCTAAATCAGATCCATATGTGTGTGTGTTATCTTCGATTCATTGAGCATGCGTAGCATATATTTCTATTTATACACAATACACAAGTATTGTGTATTTACACATATAACCCCTAATCTATTGAGTATTTACAATTATATACAATATAATTGTTTCATCTCTATTATTTATTCCCAACATTCTCCCCCTTAGAGATGAACACAATTATTAAAGTAATATTCATTTCAGCTCTACAAATATTGTCCCTAACAATCTCCCCCTTAGAGATGAAATCAATTTTCTGATAAAAGATCATTTCAGGGACTTTTTCGTGAATATTCTTATATTCTCTGATCTCTGAATCTTCTTCTTTTCTTTATTTGACTCTCTCTGATCTTCACATATCTTCTTCTCTGAACTTCTCTTTTCTTGTATTTTCTTGTAAGTACACTCCCCCTTGAATCATGAATAGCTTTTTAATTCTCTCCCTTGATCAAATCATTTGATATGATGTAGCAATTGTCTTCAGTTGACTTCAATTTACTCAACTGTTGTCTCTGAACTTTAGTTTTTCTCCCCCTCATGATGATCATAAGAATTATGAAAATCATGCAAAATCTTCAGAGACATTAATTCATTGAAGTTTAAAGTAGCAGAAATACAACAACAATTACAATTTCAAAATATTTCAAATTGACTTTCTTCCTCAAAAATTTCACTCCCCCTCGAATTGATACTTTAGCTTTTCAGAATAAAAAACAAAGCTTTTCAACTTTGGGGAAAATGAAACACATTCATTTTGTGAGAAAATGAGTCCAGGTCCATGTAGGATTCCTGTTTACACAATAGACAAAATCTACGTGACCTACGTTCAGCGCTGGCATGATAGTAACACTGGTAGGATTTCCAAATAGTCATCGTGAAATCCTTTATCATGAAAGAATCACTCATATTTGTTCCGGCTTAGTCACTTTGGACTAGCAGTTTATAGTCACGCAGACTGTCAGACTCGATGTGTCCTAAAAGAGTATATAATTAGCTCTAGACACAATGTGCATCAAATGAAGTGGGAGACCGGAGCAAATGTCTTCCTTCTTTCAATATCAATAATATCCAAATGATATATCGATAGAAATGTGTTATATCTCCATAATTATTGAAACAGAAATCTTTTGAGAGATAACTGAGTAGTTGGTGGGGTTAAGTGCATGCGTCACTGGGTCCATGACGTCTTTTTCAATATCAAGTCGCCTAGGGCTTGATAGATTATGTGGTTTACCCAGCAGACACAGTGTTGGTAGGATTTTATTTTCTTCAAATCCTTTCTCAACACTCAGCTCTCAGCATTTTTCAACTAAGCTCCCTCCGGCTCACTTTTAAGAAATGAATTCAGTCAGCTTTATAGCAAAAGCATGACCTGATGCACCACCATCTCCTTTCAATATCAATATCCCTCTCATTTACATTTTATCTCTGCTCGACCCTGTCAGTATCTCGTGATAACTGACACTTCTCAACTAATAAACCTAAAGAACCCTCACCCACAAAATCTATAGATGGTTTGCTTCTTGGGTAGGTCTTCCGGTTCTGGTTAGACCATAGAAGCGATATTTATGCCTATCACTCAGATTGGTGCATAATCGGAGTCAGCAAAAAAATTTTCAGCTTTGAAAGGTCATGAGATATGATGAAATCCAACTTATATGGTATTGGAGATGATATGCAGATAATTTTGGGAGATATCAGAATGAAATGGAAAATCTGATATATGATATGAAAAGAATAAGATTTTCTTTGAAAGAATTAGCACATGGGAGATAACAGGAGAATCCAGTATAAATTGGAAGAGTTCTAACAAAAAGAATCTCAGAAGAAATGAGATTATAAAAATCAAAGAGATTAGATCAATTAATCTCAATGATAGATTCAGAGATTCATAAAAAAATTTCTTTTCAGCTCAAAAACTCTTTTTATGTGTGTGTCAAATATTTTCGTGAATAATCACACATAGTTTTGAAAAATGTCATCGTCAAAGAATGTCTGAAACTCCCCCTGAAAATAAGCACACGCAGCTAGTCAACTCATAGAAATGAAATCGGGAGCAAAAAATTATAAAAATAAAACTCCCTCTTTGTCAATTTCAGCTTCGGAGTTGAATTCAGGGCAAGAATTCCAGTAAGATTTGTCTCTCAGACTCGGGTTTCAGTCTGATGTAACTGAAAGCCTTTGAATCTGGTTCATTGAAGTCTGGGTTCTAGTCTGAATTAACTAGAAACCATTTTGATTTGAAACACGGGTCTTGATCTGATGTAATCAAGAGCCTATTGAAATGAAGAACGGGTCCTTATCTGGAATGATAAGAAACCTCTAACCTGCAAAATTTAAGATGTCCTTGGTATCCAAACAGATTTGGATCCAGACTTGTTAGCGCTCTTGGGTACCCATTTCAAAACAGGTTTTGGTACCCACTTGTACTTGGGTTTAGGTACCCATTGCATGTTATAACTATCAGCTTCTCTTTCAAACGCAGAAAACAAATTTCTTTGAGTATGAGAAAATTGAATATCTGAATTTCTAAAGAAACTTGAATTTGAATGATCAGACTTTTGCGAACTCTTCTTTTTGAAAAACTGTCCGGTTCTTGCCTGTTTCTGATAATACTTGGTATTTTTCTGTGAAAATGTTTTCTGATTAGAATGACCAGTATTTTCAGAAACTTTAAAAAAATTTGACTTCGAAGATTCACCGGTGTAAATCTTGACCGGAAGTTGTTCAATAATTTTATCTTTGCCGCTGTGTATCTTTAACAGATACTTAAGTTTAAGATCTGAAGAAGAATCAAACTTAGCAGAGTTAGTTAGATTCACTTCACTTTCAGAAGACAAACCAGAGTGATTAACATTGGATTTTAAACACACTGAAGAAGGGGTCTTAACCTTTGACTCAGTTGATGAAGTAAACACATGTAATTGTTTTGTAAGATGAAGTATCTGATCTTCCAAACTTTTGATAATGACTAAATTTGAATTTCTGTCATGATCAAATGATTGGTAATCAGATTTAAAAGATTGTTCTTTGATTAAGAACATTTGTCTTTCATCTTTAAACAATTCAGATTTTGATTTAAAATCTTGTTCTTTAAGTAAGAACTCATGTCTTTCCTTCTCAATCAAATCTTTAGTTAAAGACAACTCTTGTTGAAGAGCAAAAATTTCTTCATTTTTGTTATGATTTGACACTTAAATCCTCAGATTCGTCTTTAAAAACTCTACACTCGATCCAAAAATCAAACACTTTCATCCACAACATCAAAAACCATTTTGAATTTTCTGATTTTCGAACCAAAAAAAAAATGTAACAGTGTTTTTCAAATTTTCGAATTTCAGATTTTAATTCATTCAAAATCACTCAAAAATCAGCCACATTAGGCTTTGATACCAATTGTGAATTCATATTTCATGCAATTCTCTCTAAATCAGATCCATATGTGTGTGTGTTATCTTCGATTCATTGAGCCTGCGTAGCATACATTTCTATTTATACACAATACACAAGTATTGTGTATTTACACATATAACCCCTAATCTATTGAGTATTTACAATTATATACAATATAATTGTTTCATCTCTATTATTTATTCCCAACATTTTTTTTTTATTTTTTATTATTTTTTTTTTAACAATCAAACACAATCTATTGAATGATTAAGAGAGAAAATATTACATTGATGTTCTTGGCTTTCTTGCAAAGCACTTCTCCTATTCTCTCTAAATCAGATCCATATGTGTGTGTGTTATCTTCGATTCATTGAGCATGCGTAGCATACATTTCTATTTATACACAATACACAAGTATTGTGTATTTACACATATAACCCCTAATCTATTGAGTATTTACAATTATATACAATATAATTGTTTCATCTCTATTATTTATTCCCAACATTCTCCCCCTTAGAGATGAACACAATTATTAAAGTAATATTCATTTCAGCTCTACAAATATTGTCCCTAACAATCTACAACATACTTAGCCTTGGTCCATGTTCAAAGTCCTTTGGATGTAAGCTTATATAAAGTAATTGCACAGTATCGTATAATCAAAGTCCTTTGTTGTTCGATATGTATTATTAATCCTTTCCTTTTTATTAGCATTAGTGATTGACTCGCTGAAATTTTGTTCTAATGAACACACCTAATTGACATTGGTTCTGCAGGAGATTCAACAAATTTCTATTCTTGGTTTATGGAAGGATTCGAGCACTGATGTAACACTCTCTATTCTCAGGTAATTCTAAACTTTAAATATGGTTAAAATACTTAAATAGAGTTTTCAAAATTGACGAAGTTAACAAAAGTCTCATATTTGGCTTTTAAAAGTCAAATAATGAATAAATGAGACTTTAATATACCAAATCACGAAATAGCAATAAATGATGAAATATTTATATAAGTTTGATGTCTTTAAAGGATTTAGGATGTGTTGCAAAAAGAATCATCGAAATCCAACATCACATGAAAGTTCATTGCTATTTTAAACAAACTTTTGGTACTTTAATGCCCAAAAGTATGAAATATCAATGAATGATGAAATATGTATATATATTTGGTCTTTTCTAAGGATTTTAGAATTGTTACAAAAAGTACCGTTAAAATTGGACGTCAAACGAAAGTTTTTTGTTATTTTATGCAAAGAATTGTAGTTTAACGAGTAAAAATACAAATTTAATTTGTGGGAAGTGTAATATTTTTATAGATATGCTGTTTTAGAAGATTTTTAAGATGTTGTGAAAGTTTCATCGAAAACTGACTTAATTTGAAAGTTTGTTGCCATATTATGCAGTTTCATGAAAGTTGATTGCTATTTTGGGCAGATTTTTTGTGAAGGTGATTGACAGAAGGAGAGTTGTGCATGATAAGCGTTGATTTCGTATGGAAGAAATTACAAGAAGAGGAATTGAATATGCTTTCCTAAGATTGTAATTTACTTTTTTGTTGTATCGCTTATACATTTGATGAACCTTATTTTAGTTGTAGACCTTTATGTACTTGAAATACTTTTTGATCAATATGTTATGAAATGATATTATTTTTGTTAAATTGAATTGTAAGTTGAAAAAAAATCACGAAGCAATTAAATAAATATTTGTATTTGCATTAAATTTAAAAAATAATGAATGTGTTTTTTTGTCTAGAATATATTGCATTTATATAATTTAAAACAATAATAAAGTGTTGCAATAGATTGATAATGGTGTTGCATTTACATAATGACAACATTTGATAAGTGTTGCAATTGATAAGTAAAGTGTTGCTATAAGTTGGTAACAATAAATTAAAAGTGTTGCTTTAGAGTATAAAAAGTGTTGCATTTAAAAAGTGTTGCATTTATAAAAAATGGCAACACATTAAAAATTGTTGCTTTAGAATACAAAAAGTGTTGCATTAAAAAGTGTTGCATTTATAAAATAATGGCAACACTTTTGAAAAGTGTTGCATTATCTAGTGAAAGTGTCGCTTTAGACCTAAGGCGACGTTGGCTAAGGTGGCACTACATAAAGTGTCGCATTAGGCCTGTAGCAACACTTTTAAGGCCTAACACAACACTTTTCCCATGTTGCTTTAGGTTCATTTTGTTGTAGTGAAAGTTGGTTCTTTAGAAACTTTCATGTCTTCTCTACCCTCTCTCATTTCAGACTCTGTGTCTGAACAGCTTAGGGGATTCTTTGATATGTTCAGGAGTTCCTTCCCAGCCACTCCACAAACTGACAACTCCTCATAGCTGCTTGCACTCACTGCACAGCTGCAAAATGTCTCCACCTCATTCTCCTCCATTCTTTCACTCCAACAGGACTCTGTGTCCTCTATGACAGCCATATCCCAACAGCTGTCATCTCTCCTCACCACTTGCAATTCTACACTTCCTGCCACTTTGGCCAGCTTAAACACCTTAATAGGCTCTCTATCAAATTATGTGTCAGCAAACCTTGCTGATGTGCAGGACTCTCTTGAGTTACATCTTGCACAACTCCAAACTTTGCTGTTCACAGCTTCTGATAGGGAAAACATTCTTAAGCTGACCACTCTGGCTGATTCCGAATCCTCTTCTCTTCAAACCTGTCTTTCCCAAATTGCAGAGGTGAAGGATAACCTGGCTTTCTTAGTGCATAGCCTGGTTGGTTCCAAGCCTGTTGCCAAAACTGCTTCAAAGCCTGCTGAATTTGTTTCTTCAGGCAGACCGGTTGTTGAAGGTGCTGGTCCATCTCCTTCAAAGGGGGAGAAGTTGTCTGCCTCTAACACTAAGTCTAAGGGGGAGAAAACTTCTTCTCCTAAGGAGACATCAACTCCTACTGGTCAAACAACAGGTACATTTGAAACAGGTACTGGTCCGGCTGAGGGTGCCTCTCATCTACCTGAAGATGCTCAGCCTACTCAGGCTGAATCTCCAAACCCTGCACAGTCTAAGGGGGAGGAATTCATTTCTGGGGACAGGCCAAGCAGCAGAAGGAGGCACCTCATACTGGAGGAAGAAAAAGAAGAAGACATTCCTGAAGTTGTTATCACTACAACAGCTAAAGGAAAATAAAAAGCAGTATTTGATCCTGAACAGCAGAAAGCAGCAGAGTTAAAGTTTCACAAAGCCAGGGCAAAGGAAATGGGTCTTTCCATGGATAAATACTATGAGTTCAGAGATGAACAGCTTAAAGCCCTGGAAGCACTAAGAGAAGAAGAAGTCTCTGCCAAAGCTGCCAGAACTTTTGCACTTCAAGAGGCAAGCAAAATCAAAATGCCCTCTCTGGATGTGCAAAAGAAACTGATGGAAGCTGCTAAGGGATCAGCTGGTGAGAAGGAAGTTGAAAAGGAAGTGGGTGCTCTGGTCTCTGTGACCAAACCAAAGCAAGCATCCTCTGCAAGGGCCCAGTTCCATTTTTGACAACTTAGCAAGGAAAAAGTTTCAGTATGTTGCTGATAGAAGGCTTGCCAAGGAAGCAATTGTCAAAGCTGTCCCCATAGCAAGAAATGGAAAATAGTGGAAATTGTAGATAACCAGAATGGGTGCAACAGGCTCAGAACTGGAAACTTATGACTACACTGATGTTGCACAGATGGGGTACAGGGAATGGGTTGAGCTGGCAGTTGCCCGGAGCCAATCTAAGTCAGAAACGGCTAAGACTATCAGGGCATATATTAAGAAGCTGATTGAGAGAGTGCAGGATCTTGGCCTGATCTCAAAAGAAGTCAGTGAGGGTGTCTCTGTGACATACCCCAAAATAAAGGCCAAGAGGACAAGAAAGGATACTGAGCTGGAACAACTCCTCATCTTAATTGAACATGGTGATTATGCTGTTGAGATGAAAGGAATTGACTACAGCCTGCCCGGTGGAGTAGAGTTTGAAGAAGGCAAGATAATTGAAGAACCTGAGTTGGGGGCATTTTTTGTAGATCCCTTAACACAGAAGAAATGCTTTCAGAGAGCATCAGATCTATACAAGGTGGATCTGAGACAGCTTGCAGCCTTCAGACTTGCAGCTTCATTCAGGCAATCAAGCAGGTGGAGAGCAGCCGTCTTGGATCAGCTCAGAGGCTTTTATGAGAGAGGTGAACTTCAAGATCCCAAGTTTATAATCCTCAGAGTTGAAATCCAAGATTTGGAGGAAACAAGGGATGATCTTTGAAAGATGTTTGAAGGACCACCTCCACTGGAGTGAAGTCCATCTACCATCAGGGTAGGTGAAGAATGGAAGCTGTCCATCTGTTGGACAGGCTTGCCATTATCTGCTCCCAAAATCAACAGTCCAAAGTGTTGAACTTTTTGTACATTAGTTGTACTTTGTTACATATGTTGTAACTTTGCTTATTTACATCAGTTGTAATATACATTAGTACATTAGTTGTACTCTTGTAAATACATGTGTTGTTTCTATGTAATCAAAATTAGTATATATAAACTGATCTTTTACTTTACTTAAATGTTGTAATTTCCTTTCAGCAAGATGTATTGTAAAAATGTATAGTGATTATTGATTAAATCAGCTTAGACTGATTATTGCAAATAGGGGGAGATTGTTAGGCACAAAAAGGCCTCAGTCAAACCTGCTGTACATCTGAGGGGGAGATTTTTAATCAAACCTGTTGATGCACTTGAAGGTTGAATTTAAGGCCTGTTATATGCCTTATTGAAACCTGAAAAGTGATTTGCAATATCAGCCCAAAGTTGTTTACCATGTTGCATTCGTTGCAACAAAGGCAGTGTGTCCAAGCTGTTCTGTCTGCTGAACAGGCTGGACATGAACTGTCTATGCTGCTCTGTTCTCTTGAGCTGCTTGGGCAGTTTACAATTATTCTGTTCTTTGTGGACAGGTTAAACACTTTATGGAATATGTTTCCAAGTCCTCATGTATTGTTTTAGGCTACAAGATCAGTTTACAAGTCGAAGACAAAGTGGAAAACAGAACTGCACAGCCTGCCCACGCTATTCTGATTACATGAAGACAAACGGATATTTGAAAAGGGTGACAGACCTTTTCTTATATCAAAATGGCATTAACAAAAGAAGAAAGATGCAAAGTTGACATTCCTCTTTTGGTTAAAGCCTTATGCAACAGTGACAAAAAGGAAAAGACAAAGATTCTGCCATGTGAAGACAAAGATACTTTATCAGAACGTGCAGAAAGGTGTTTTGTCTTTTTGGAAAGACTTTCCACTATCTCATCTGTCCAATGAAGAAGCTTCACTGAGATTCCCCTTTTGAGTATAAAAGGAAGCTTCTGAGGATTATGAGATATCAAGAGTGTGAAATCAGAACGTGCATTGAAGTGTGTTATTCCATGCATGCAAGTCTGCTTATATAAAACAGTAGAGTGTGTCTAAGCTGTTCTTGTGTAAGCTGTCCATCTGAGTCTTGTAAAGACAGTGAGTGCTTCTAAGTGAGTGTATTCATTGTACCTAGTCTGAGTGAGTCTTAGTTTAGTTAACCAGCTGTTGTATTTGTCATCTCAGCTTGAACCTTTCCGCATTCAAGCTTGTTTGTAATTAACACTTGTTAATAATATACACAAACAATGAGAAAAAGATTGTTAAGTTTTAAAATAGCTGTATTCACCCCCCCCCCCCTCTACAGCTTAGAACTATACACTTGGAAACCTTTTGGGACCTACACCTCTTATCTGTTAGTATACCATCTAAAGATTCTAATTGTCGTGTCATTTTCTGTGAATCTCATTGTGTGTTCCAGGAGCAGACCTCGGGGAAGATGATTGGCAGTGCTAATTTGATGGGAGGCCTTTACAACTTTGATAATGAAAGCTTTGGAATACATTTCATTCAAGGTTGAAAAAAATAATTCTTTGTCATAGTAGATTAGGACATCAGAATATTGGTTATATCAAAAGGTTTTTTCCTAATTTACTTAATAAAATAAATCATCTTGAGTTTCATTGTGAAAGTTGTATTCTAACAAAATCTCTCAAATCTATCTATTCCTCAAGACCATATAAACCTTCAAGACCATTTTACTTAGTGATGTTTGGGGTCCTTCAAGGATCAACACTTTTTATGAAAAAAAATGGTTTGTAACCTTTATTGATGATCATACCCGTTTATGTTAGATTTTTTTAATGAAGGAGAAATCTGAGGTTGGGAACCTATTCAAAAAATTTTATACAATGGTTGAAACACAATTTCAAGCAAAAATTAAACTTTTACGTATAGATAATGACGCTGAGTCTTTCAATAAACTTCTTGAAAGCTTTTTGAAAGAAAAGGGTATTCAACATCAATCAACCAATGTGAATACACCCCAACAAAATGGCATAGCTGAAAGAAAAAACAGACACTTATTAGAGGTTTCTCGTGCCATTATGTTCTCAATGAATGTTTCAAAATTTCTTTGGGGAGAAGCAATTTAAAAGCATGCTATTTAATTAATAGGATGCCAACCCGTACACTTAACTATGTCACTCTCTTGATTGTCTTAAAAAAGAGGTTCCTGATACTCAAATTTTTTCTTATTTACGTGTGAAAGTCTTTAGATGTACTGTTTATGTCCACTTGAGAATCAAGGACAATCTAAACTAAATTCAATGGCTGAAAAAAGGGATTTCCTTCAGGGGGAGAAACAATGTGAAGAAAACTATCGGGACTTTTTCCTAATCCTTTACATAAAAGTGTGGACTATAAAACCATTGATTCTACTATTTTGTCAAGCATCATTGAGTTCTCAACAAGGGAAAGGTATCACCATACAATCCTAAAGAACATTAATCTAATTTTAAAGTTTATACAACGAGAAAAACTCAAAAGATTAGTTGAGAAGTTGGTATTAACTTAACCATGGTATATGAGATAGAATGATCGCCTAAAAATAATATATCCACCGGTCTCAAGACGAGTTTTCCCATAAGATCATCAAGCTCTCACTATTTCTTTTATCTTGTCACTTCAACAAACGAGTTATTATAATGCTTATATATAGAACTAAAAAAAATTTCATGATACAAATGAAATTAAAACCATATTATCATTAATATATTATAATAACCAACCATAGGCAAAAGTAGTTATTTGAATCTAATCACATAACACACAAAATTAGATGCATATGAGATCAGATGTAACTGTTGATATCCCGTTGGTTGCACCAACAACACGCTTATAACCTCTTCATTACGTAACGCAAAATGAATTCATAAAAAATCACATTTAGATAGAAATATTGGCAAACTAGTTATTTAATTTGTCAAATTTCATTGGTTGGGTAAAGGCCATGTTCATTGTTAGGGATAACTCATGATCTCAAAACACCAAACGTAAACTTAAATCCGATCATTCTATTACTACTCTAATGTCTGTCACATCAGTGTCAAACGAGACCAAATAGGAGGAGACTCATGTCGGAATACTTAATATTTTGTCTGTGTTGGGTTCTTTAGACCCTTTTACCAATCTCATTCTTAATAATGATCATGATATGTATTAGATTCAATACATCAAATAATGGATTTAAATTTAAAATACCTTTTCATTCACTTAGGCGGCGTTTGGTTCGCAGAATGTTTATTCCTAGAATGGAATCTGTCAAGGAATGAAATTTGTCGGAATATAAATGGAGGCCGGTGAAGATGATGCCTAGGGTTTGGTTTTAAAACTGTTAAAATCTTTGAAAATGGAATTTAAATTCCATGGCACTAACCCAAGGAAAATAGATTCCTTCAAAAGTAGTGTTTTTCCTAAAAAAAAAAATCTTCATTCCATTCCTTTTTACTGCCAAACAGCACATTGGAATGAAATTTTCATTCTAATTCTATCAGATTCTGTGAACCAAACGTCCCCTTAATTGCGGTGGTAATAGCCTTCCGTAAGGCTAGCTAAGAATCTCAATAATTATGTAGTTATATCACGACATGTTAAATAAATAAAAATATTATTGCCTTACTAAAAAAGTTATTTTTTGTTGAACAATAATAAGTTCAAGAAAATAATAATAACCATCAATGTAATATCGGAGATCATACCAATTTTTAAACTAATGTGACAAGATTAAAATCACTTAAGTCAAAATAAAGAGACTAAAAAAGAACAAAAAAGGGCACTTTTTCACCACGAAAACAATTTTTTTGGTGCAAAAAATGGAAATAAAATTACTTTGACTTCTGGTCGCAGTTGAAAAGTCAAAAAGTTATTTTTATTATTTCCAGCTTTTGGCGACGTCGCAAAAGGTCTTCGTCGAAAAAGCCATCATTTCTTGCGGTTTGTGTGAAAACAACATTAACAAATAACCCATTTTGTAGTATTCAAAGACTTCATTTAACTCAAATCTGTTTAGTAAAAACTATCAAATGAGTAAAAATTTACTGCTTGTCACTTTTTATTTATAATTTGTCACTTGTCATATTCTTAAAAATCAATGTCATATGACAATATAATTTACATTTAAATTTAAATCAAATCGAATCCATTCTATTATATTTCAATTTTAACTAATTTAATAATTAATTAATCAAAATTATATAAACTCTATTTATTATTATTATTTTCTATATATTGTAAATGTTTATTTTTAATGTTATTAATAAATCTACCCATAAAATACATAGATATTAACCTAGTTATTAATTAAATAAAAATACTAAACTAATGTTTTTTCAAATTAGACTTTACGTACAATGGTCCTTAAATTTTCTTAAGATATCAACTAGGACTCTAGGAGTATTTCAACAAGTTCAAAATCTCAAATAATATTGATTTTTTCTAAGATAATTTGTTTATTACAATACTAGTTTATTACTCGCGTATTACGCGGATATTTTAATATATAGTTGTTTATATCAAATACTTACAAACTAAGAATTAAAACATAAAAATATTAATTTTATTACAAAAAAAATTATATTATTATTATTTGACATAAACTATAATTTTTCTAAACTTCTAAATAGATATGAATGATAATAAGTTTTATTTTTGTTTTTAGACTTTCTATTATATTGTATTTAACAATTATTGAAACATGAATATTCGATTTGAATTGATTTTTAAATCTTATTATATTAGATGTAATTTTAGAAAGATATGATTTAGATATTACTTAGACTAAATTACATAAATGGTCCCTGTGGTTTATATGAAATTACGGTTTTGGTCCCTGAAAGAATTTTATTACACCACAAGTCCCTAAAATCGAAAACTTGTAACATTTTGGTCCCTGAAACTAATGGCGGTTAACTTGAGCCGTTAGTTTCAGGGACATTTTTGTCCTTTTGAATTTCAGGGACCATTTATGTACATATCATACTTTCAGGGACCAAAATGTTACTTTTTTATAATTGAATTTAATTTCCATAGTTTTCATATATATATATATATATATATATATATATATATATATATATATATATATATATATATATATATATATAGAGGGAGGTTCCATTGAGAACTTTTGTGCATCGAGGCACAAAAGAACCCCCACTGGCCATTGGATGAAAAGAATGTGTGGGTTAGATCAAATGACAAAATGGTAATTAAATAGAAAGTTTTATGCATCAAGTGCATATAATGAAATTCGCAGAGGGGTAAAACAGGAATTATGCAATCCTTATTTAATTATTACACTTCCAAAATTAACAACAATAATACAAATTCAAAATACATCAAAATACATGCATATCGTTCATTTCTTCATGCATATCGTTCATCTCTTCCAAAAATAAATCATGCATATCGTTCATCTCTTCCAAAATCAAAATACATCAAAATACAAACATGAATCGTTCATATAAACATATATCATGCATATCGTTCATCTCTTCCAAAATCAAGAGGGGGCTAAGAGAGAGGAGAGAGAGAGAGATAAGAGAGATTGAGGGAGTGATTTTAGGAAAGAAGTTAATGGTGATGTTCATACCAAATTTAGTTATTAATTATCTTAAAAAAATTTAAATTCAAAAATAAATTCCATATATTTAATATCCCCTAAATGTCATTTGTGCACCCTTGGTAAATAGTCCGATGCACAAAAGTTCTCAATGGTGCCTCGACGCACAAAAGTTCTCAATATGACCCCACTCTATATATATATATATATATATATGTATATATTATTTCTTTCTTTTTATAAATTATTTATCCAAATATAACATTGTATTTTTTAATTCCTTTTGTTTTAATTATTAATTTTTATTTGTATGTTTATTGTTATTATTAAGGTTAGCTTTTTTTTTTTTATGTATTACTATAATTATTTATTTAAGATTATATATGATATACATGGTTCATTTTTTTTCAATTATTTATTGAGAATCCAAATTTTTCTCTATTCTTTTTTTCATTTAAGAAAAATAAAAACCAATTGTAATTTCTTTCGTTCGGAAAATCTAAAATCGAAATGATTTATTTCTTTTCTCCGTTCAAAAAAGTTCCAAATAAGGACGTGTCAAAACTTTTTTTCGTTTAGAAAAATAATATAATCAAAATGGTTCGTAGTTTCTTCATTGCAGATAGTTAATAAAATTTTCATTTTAAATGGTCTGAAAAAATCAAGAATTGGAATGGTTCATCGCTTTTTAGTCAAAAAAAAAATAAATAAATTCCGAATGGTTTGTTGTTTTTTATTGAAGAAATTGAAGTTTTATTGATTTTTTTATCTACGTTTAATTAAAAATAAGAATGATTTTTTTGTTTGAAAAAATTAAGAATTCTAATGGTTTATCGCTTTTTAGTAAAAAAAATAAATTAAGAATGATTATTTTTTATTTTATTTTATTGATCAAAAAATGATGAACCGTTATGATCTTTGATTTTTTCAAACAAAAAACCATTCTGATTTTTATTTAAACGTATATAAAAAATCAATAAAACTTCAATTTATTCATTTAGAAACAACAAACCATTCGAAATTTAAGTTTTTTTTTTACTAAAAAGCGATTAACCATTCCAATTCTTGATTTTTTCAAACCATTTAAAACTAAAATTTTTATTATGTATTTGCAATGAGGAAACTACGAACCATTTTGATTATATTTTTTTTTCCAAACGAAAAAAAGCTTCAGCACGATTTTATTTTGAACTTTTTTGAATGGAGAAAAGAAATAAATCATTTCGATTTTAGATTTTCCAAACGAAAAATATTACAACTAGTTTTTATTTTTTCTTAAATGAAAAAAAGAATAGAGAAAGATTTGGATTCTAAATAAATAATTGAAAAAAAAAAAATGAACCATGTATATCATATATAATCTTAAATAAATAATTATAGTAATACATAAAAATAAAAGTTAACCTTAATAATAACAATAAACATACAAATAAAAACTAATAATTAAAACAAAAGGATTAAAAAATAAATGTTATATTTGGATAATTAATTTATAAAAAGAAAGAAATGCTAAATACATACATAATTACACACACACACACACACACACACACACACACACACACACACACACACACACACACACACACATATATATATATATATATATATATATATATATATATATATATATATATATATATATATATATATATATATATATATATATATATATATATATATGGGATCATTGCAGAACCTAAATTTAGTGTAGAACTGTAGAACCAATATCGTCCATAGATTAGAATAATCTAATGGTCTTGATTAAAAGAGTTAAATTTGGAATTAGTGAAAAAAAGATTGGTAATAGTGATATTTTAATTCTTGGAGGGGTAAAAAAGGAAAAGATTGGAAATAGCAAAAAGATTGACATTAGCAAAATAAATATCTTTTTTCTTTAAATTAAAATAACATTAATATTATTAATTTTTAAATCAAAAAAATTATACCATAAAAAGGAGAATTTTATACTCTTTAAAACGAGACCGGTCATGATATATTTTTTTCGAAAAAATTTACGTGTTTATTTTTCGTAAAAAAAAAAAATTGCTCAGACCACGATGCAATATATCATGGTGAGATAATGAGATCATTCGATATCGAATGAACACTTTGATATCGTATATTTAACGTCAATGCAACACTGCATATACGCTCATTATTAACAGAGCTAAAATAATAGTCACAATTAGTAGTCAAAGTTGGTGGATTTAACGAGAACGGTTATGATATATATTTTTTATTTTTCGTAACAAAAATTTTACCCAGACCACGATGCAATATATCATGGTGAGATCATGAGATCATTCGATATCGAATGAACACTTTGATATCGTATATTTAACGTCAATGCATCATTGCATATACGTTCATTACTAATAGAGCCAAAATAATAGTCACAATTAGTAGTCAAAGTTGGTGGATTTAACGAGAACGGTTATTATATATATTTTTTATTTTCCGTAACAAAAATTTTACCCAGACCACGATGCAATATATCATGGTGAGATCATGAGATCATTCGATATCGAATGAACACTTTGATATCGTATATTTAACGTCAATGCATCATTGCATATACGTTCATTACTAACAGAGCCAAAATAATAGTCACAATTAGTAGTCAAAGTTGGTGGATTTAACAAGAACGGTTATGATATATATTTTTTTATTTTTCGTAAAAAAAATTTTACCCAGACCACGATGCAATATATCATGGTGAGATCATGAGATCATTCGATATCAAATGAACACTTTGATACCGTATATTTAACGTCAATGCAACACTGCATATACGTTCATTATTAGCAGAGGTAAATAATAGTCAAAATTAGTAGTCAAAGTTGGTGGATTTAACGAGAACGGTCATGAATATATTTTTTTTAAAAAAATTTACGTGTTTATTTTTCGTAAATTTTTTTTACCCATACGATCATTCGATGTCGAATGAACACTTTGATATCGTATATTTAACGTCGATGCAACAATGCATGTCCATTATATATTAAAAGAGTAAAAAAAAAATCAAAGTGGACAGTCAAACTTGGTAGGCTGCTATTAATTCAATGTTAACTGTATAATTACCATCTTATCCCTAGTGTTATATTATAATCTAATGGTTTAGATTGGTTCTATGGTTCTGCACTAAATTAAGGTTCTGCAATGATCCCAACCCTATATATATATATATATATATATATATAGATTTGGGTTAAAATGAGTACTACTAGTTTTGCGGAGTACCGGAGGTACCTCGCTTAAAATTATTTTTTTTGAAATTTTTTTTCATAATCATGTTTAAATTAATAATATAAGACTACTTGCAAAAAATCACACATAAACACACACTATAACTATGTGAAACGTGCAAGTTCACATGAACTGCACTGTTGTGAACGTATGTTCACAGCTAAGCATGTTCACATGAATTTTTCCACGTTCACATGACTTTTAAGAGGCTACGACGTGTGAATGCGTGTAATCTTTTACAAATATGCTTATATTATTTGTATCTAAATGAATATGAAAAAAATTTAAAAAAAAAACTTTTTTTCGGAGCATGTTCACATCTTAAACTCGTATGTTCACAGGTACTCACGGTACTCTGCATTTTTTAGGTACTCACACGAACCATATTATATATATATATATATATATATATATATATATATATATATATATATATATATAGAGGGAGAGGTTCTTTTAAGAACCTTAAAGATGGTGAGAACCTAGGAACCTTTTAGTGCCCTTGGATCAAAAGGGTATTTTTGGAATAAAAAATATTATCTTTCTCTCTCCACCTTTTTTATTATATGACATATCTTTTTCACTTTCTCTCTCTTACTTTTTTTTTTCATTTTCATATTATACTTTCTTTCATTAGAATTGATTTTAATATTAAAAAAACGTTTTTTATAAAAAAATAAATTTTTTTCTATATAAAAAATTATTTAATTGCTAAAAAATTAATGTATTCTATATAGAAATATTAGTCTATATAGAATGTTATATAATTCTATATATTTTTATGTAGATTAACATTACTATTCATAATCTATGTAGAATGTTATGTTTCTTATGTATTTTATATATTACCCGTTTATTATACAAATCTATGTCTTTTATGTAGATTACCATTACTATTCATTGTGTTTTTGGTATATTTTATATCAGTTGCATACCAAATGTTCGATAAAATGTCTAAAAGAAATCTTATTTTTTTTGTTTCAATGTGTTTTTGGTATATTTTATCATTTAATCTACGTAGAATATATGATACTTGACATTCTACACGATATTCTACCTAGATTGCATGACATTCTACGTAGATTGCATGTCATTCTACGTAGATTGCATGTCATTTTACGTAGATTGAATGCCATTCTACGTATATTGAATGCCATTCTACGTAGATTGCATGACATTCTACGTAGATTGTACATAGAATATATTCGTCGATACTCTACGTAGATTGCTTGCCATTCTACGTAGATTGCATGTTATTCTACGTAGATTGAATGTTATTCTACGTAGATTAACAGCTTTATTCTATGTATTTTTTGGTATATGTTATATCAGTTGCATACCAAGTGTTTGATTAAATGTCTAAATGTAATCTTCTTTTTTTGTTTCAATGTGTTTTGGATATATTTTATCATGTAATCTATGTAGAATATATGATATTTGACATTTTACACGACATTCTACATAGATTGTATGACATTCTACGTAGATTGCATGACATTCTACGTAGATTGCATGTCATTCTACGTAGATTCCATGTCATTCTACGTAGATTGCATGTCATTCTACGTAGATTGCATGACATTCTACGTAGATTGTACATAGAATATGTTATACTCTACATAGATTGCATGTCATTCTACGTAGATTGCATGTCATTCTACGTAGATTGCGTGACATTCTATGTAGAGTATCGACGAACATATTCTATGTACAATCTACGTACATTGGACAGATTCATTTTCCATATTTTAAAATTAATATTATTTGTAAGATATTAGATTTATAATGAATGTAATAGTTATTAGATGTTTTACATGATAATCTATGTTGATTACATGACAATCTACGTAGATTACATGATAATCTACATAGAATATAATACAATACTACTTGTAAAAAATCACACATAATCTATGTAAAATGTTATGTTTCTTATATATTTAATATATTTTTATGTTTCTTATACATTTCTATATCTTTTGTAGATTAACATTACTATTCAATGTGTTTTTGGTATATTTATCATGTAATAATCTACGTAGAATATATGATAATTGACATTCTACACGGCATTCTACGTAGATTGCATGCCATTCTACGTATATTGCATACCATTCTACGTAGATTGCATGTTATTCTACGTAGATTGCATGCCATTCTACGTAGATTGAATGTCATTCTACGTAGATTGAAAGTCATTCTACGTAGAATGCATGACATTCTACGTAGATTGTACATATAATATGTTCGTCGATACTCTACATAGAATATGACAGATTCATTTTTCATGTTTTATAATGAAATTATTTGTAAGATATTAGATTTATAATGATTGTATAGTTATTGGATGTTTTACATGATAATCTACGTAGATTACATGATAATCTACGTAGATTAAATGATAATCTAAATAGAATATAATACAAGACTACTTGTAAAAAATCACACATAATCTATGTAGAATTTTATGTTTCTTATATATTTCATATATTTTTATGTTTTTTTTATACATTTCTATATTTTTTTATGTAGACTAACATTATTATTCAATGTCTTTTTTGTATATTTTATATCAGTTGCATACCAAGTATTTGATAAAATGTCTAAATGAAATCCTTTTTTGTTTAATGTGTTTTTGATATATTTTATCAGGTAATCTACGTAGAATATATGATATTTGACATTCTACACGACATTCTACGTAGATTGCATGTCATTCTACGTAGAATGCATGACTAACTACGTAGATTAACATATTCTATACAGAATAAAAATATTCTATATAAACATATAATATTTCTATATAAAATACATTATTTTTTTAGCAATTAAATAATTTTCTATATAGAAAAAATAAATTTTTTTATAAAAAACGTTTTTTTACTTTAAAAATCAATTATAATGAAAAAAAAAATAAAATAAAAATGAAAAAAAGTAAGAGAGAGAAAGAGAAAAAGGAGATTTTTTTCTTTCAAAAATACCATTTTCACACATTTTCAAGATTCTCCACTATCAAAATTCAAAATAATTACAAACTTGTCATCCAATATATCAACCATTGATTATCATTAATCCAATGGCCATAAAAGGTTCTTAGGTTCCCACACTTTTTATGGTTCTTAGAAGAACCCTCCCATATATATATATATATATATATATATATATATATATATATATATATATATATATATATATATATATATATATAGACACACACACACACATATACATGAAAACTATGAAAATTAAATTATAAAAAGAAAGTAACATTTTGGTCTCTGAAAGTATGATATGTATATAAATGGTTCCTGAAATTCAAAAGGACAAAAATGCCCCTGAAACTAACGACTCAAGTTAATCGCCTTTAGTTTCAGGGACCAAAATATTACAAGTTTTCATTTTAGGGACTTGTGGTGTAATAAAATTCTTTCAGGGACCAAAACCGTAATTTCATATAAACCACAAGGACCATTTATTTAATTTAGTCTATTACTTATTAATCTAGAATATGATTTGTCACGTGTAAAATGCTGGGTGATGACACTTGCCTTCACGAAAAACTGATAATAATAGATCTAGGTGAATGACAACATTAACACACAAATCTATTTTATTGAATGATTGAATTTGCTCTCAACATGAAATACAATGATGAAAATGGCAAACTTTTTTTTTTTTTTTTAATTCCTAAGGAATTTTCCTATTTATACTAACCTAATATCTAACTATCATCTAATTACATGATTGACCCTAGACTTCTATATTTACAATTATAATTGTTTTCATCTCTATATATATGTTCCTAACAATTTCCCCCTTAGAGATGAAAACAATTTTTCAATCAAAGTTCAAAGCATGAACTTTACACAACAATTCTAAACAAAGTAAATGTCTTCAAGATTTTAAAAACTTGATCTTCAAAACTTTTCTCTTTTCTTCTCTTCTATCTCTGAATCTTCAAAGAAACTTTCATTTTCATTGACTCTCTCTGATCTTCATATCTCTTCTTCTCTGATCTTCTCTTTTCTTATGAATAGACTCTCCCCCTTGAATCATGAATAAACTTTGATTCTTTCCCTTGCTCAAACAAAGACAACATATCATCTGTCATCTTGAACTCATCTGCAATTGTCACAATTGTCTTCAGTATTTATTGTAAATGTCTTCAAAATATGCAGAAGTTGGCTCTGAAATACAATGTTTCTCCCCCTCATGATGATCATAAGAATTATGAACATCATGCATAATCTTCAGAGACACAATTGCAGTGAAATTACAATCGCAGACATGAATACAGACAGAAATACAACAACAATTACAACTCAAAAATATTACAAATTTTCTCTCTCCCCCTCAAAATGAAATCCTTTCTTTCAAATATGTCATCTCCCCCTATTCTGAACAAATTTATCACTCTCCCTCAAATGGATACTCTCTCCTTACAGAAACAAACAAAGTCAAAGTTTTTCAACTTGACTTAAGAAAAATGTAACACATCCATTCATAAGTTAGCGAGTCTAGGTCCACATAGGATTCCTGTTTGCATAATAGACATAATCTATGTGACCTACTTTCAGCGCTGGCGTGATGTAAACACTGGTAGGATTTCCAAATAGTCATCGTGAAATCCTTTATCATGAAAGAATCACTCGTATTTGTTCCGGCTTAGTCACTTTGGACTAGCAGCTTATAGTCACGCAGACTGTTAGACTCGATGTGTCCTAAAAGTGTATATAATCAGCTCTAGACACAATGTGCATCAAATGAAGTGGGAGACCGGAGCAAATGTCTTCCTTGTTTCAATATCAATAATATCCAAATGATATATCGATAGAAATGAGCAATATCTTTGTGATTATTGAAACAGAAATCTTTTGAAAGATAACTGAGTGGTTGGTGGGGTTAAGTGCATGCGTCACTGGGTCCATGACGTCTTTTTCAATATCAAGTCGCCTAGGGCTTGATAGATTATGTGGTTTACCCAGCAGACACAGTGTAGGTAGGATTTTATTTTCTTCAAATCCTTTCTCAACACTCAGCTGTCAGCATCTTTCAACTAAGCTCCCTCCGGCTCACTTTTGAGAATTAAATTCAGTCAACTTTACAACAAAAGCGTGATTTGATGCACCACCATATCCTTTCAATATATCCCTCTCATTTGCAATTTATCTCTGCTCGACCCTGTCAGTATCCCGTGAAAACTGACACTTCTCAACTAATAGACCTAAATAATCCTTACCCACACAAACTATAAGTGGTGTGCTTCTTGGGTAGGTCTTCCGGTTCTGGTTAGACCATAGAAGTGATATTTATGCCTATCACACAAATTAGGTGCAAAATCGGAGTCAGTAGAAAGATTTTCAGCTTTGAAGCTCAAGGGATATCAGAGAGATTATATTCAGATAATATGAGAGATATTAGAATGAAATAAAAAAATCTGATATATGATATGAAAAGAATCAAATTTTCTTGAAAGAATTAGCACTTGGGAGATAACGGGAGAATCCAGTATAAATTGGAAGCATTGTAACAAAGACAATCTCAGAAAGAATGAGATTATGAAAATCAAAGGGATTAGATCAATTAATCTCATTGATATATTCAGAGAATCAGACAAATATTTCTTTTCAGCCCAAAACTTCTTTTTATGTGTGTATCAAATAATTTCGTGAAAAATCACACAGTTTTTAAAAACTGACATCGTCAAAGTATTTGAAACTCCCCCTGTAAATAAGCACACACAGTTAGTCAACTCATAGAAATGAAACCAAGAGCAAAAAATTATAAAAATAAAACTCCCTCTTTGTCAATTCAGCATCAGAACTGAATGCAGGGCAGGAATTCCAGAAAGATTCGTCTTTCAAAATCGGGTTCTAATCTGGAATGATTAGAAGCCTTTGGTGCGGAAGCTCGGGTTTCAGTCTGATGTAATTGAAAGCCTTTATCTCTGGTTCATTGAAGTCTGGGTTCTAGTCTGAATTAACTAGAAACCAATTTGAGTTGAAGCACGGGTCTTGATCTGAATTAATCAAGAGTCTATTGAAATGAAGAACGAGTCCTGAACTGATTTGAACAGGAACCTTTGTGAGATGAAGCCCGGGTTCTAGTCTGTACTTACTAGAAGTCTGATGAGGTGAAGTCCGGGTTCTAGTCTGATATGACTAGAAACCTTTTAAACCTGTAAAATCAAGATGTCTTTGGTATCCAAACTGATTTGGATCCAGACATGTTAGCACTTTTGGGTACCCATCTCAAAACGGGTTTTGGGACCCACTTAAACTTGGGTTTAGGTACCCATTGCAGATTATATCTTTCAGCTTCTTTCTCAAAAGCTGAGAATAAATTTCTTTGAGTATTAGAAAATGGAATATCTGAATTTCTAAAGAAACTTGAACTTGAATGATCAGAATTTTGCGAACTCTTCTTTTTGAAAATCTGTCTGGTTCTTGCCTGTTTCTGATAATACTTGGTGTTATTCTGTGAAAATGTTTTCTGATAAGAATGACCAGTATTTTCAGAAACGTTAGGAAAATTTGACTTCGAATATTCACCAGTGTGAATCTTAACGGGAAGTTGTTCAATAAATTTATCTTTGCATTTGTGTATCTTTAACAGATACTTAAGTTTGAGATCTGAAAATGAATCAAACGTAGAGAATTCAGTTGGATTCTTTTCACTTTCTGTGGATAAATCAGAGTGATCGTCTTTAAATTTTGAACAAACTGAAGGATCTTTAACCTCTAATTCTTTTGAAGAAAAAGAATCATTCAATTGTTCGGTGAGATGAAATATTTGATCTTCTAATCCTTTGACAATGACCAAATAAGAATTTCTGTCATTATGAAATGATTGGTAATCTGTCTTAAAAGATTGTTCTTTGATTAAACACATCTTTCTTTCATCCTCAAACAATTTAGATTTAGCTTTAAAATCTTGTTCTTTCAGTAAGAACTCATGTCTTTCCTTCTCAAGTGAATCTTTAGTTAAAGACAACTCTTTTTCAAGAGCAAAAAATTCTTCAGATTTTTAAAAATACAATTTTGATCAGTCTGATTTATTTCGAAAGTGTTTCTTCAAGATCTTTAAATTTCTTATATAGTTCAGATCTTTCAGACAAAAGATATTTCATATGAGTTGTAGTATGAAGATTCTCTCATTTCAACTCATCATGTTTTTTATTTAATTCAG
Source organism: Centrapalus pauciflorus (assembly GCA_020465985.1). Classification (NCBI taxonomy): domain Eukaryota; kingdom Viridiplantae; phylum Streptophyta; class Magnoliopsida; order Asterales; family Asteraceae; genus Centrapalus; species Centrapalus pauciflorus. Next base: position 123,652 of record JAANYP010006760.1, read on the forward strand.
ATATTTTCAAATTAAGAGCAGTACTCTCAGAATTTTCTTTGACTTTCAAGCTTTGAATTTCTTCTTTCAGTATTTGTAAGGTCTTGAACTCACGGATCTATCTAGACGCGACACCGTCCAACGAGTGCGGAATCCTCGTTAGCGGCTTGACGGTAAGATCACACGCACGGAACACGGAGACTACCGCGATGTTATACGAACGACCACGAACGTACCTACACGATGATTCTCTCCGAACACACTCTCTGAATACTAGTAAACTCGAGATTGCCTTTGCTTAATCACTCTCCGAAATTCGCAAAAGTCACATAATTATTCGAGTTAATCCATAATTATACTGACAGATTCGAATTTGTCTTAGGACAAAATCGAATCAGGCCTAAGGCCTATTCGAATTTGTCCACTTGACAAGTTCAAATTTACCTATAAGTACAAATTCGAATTTACATCAAATTCGAATTTCAACTATCATACTTCTATTTGAACATATGATTTAACTTATGTTTGAATATATCTTTGAACTTTATGTTTGAATTTCTTGTAATACGTTACACCAAGTTCAAACATACAAACAACAAATGTCAAACACACAAAATCACATGTATCAAACACTAGTCAATATTCAATATTACGTAACTTGACTTACACAAAATGCTAACTATACTTAGACTGCTATCGTCACACAGGGTGTACTAACAGACACCCCCTTGACGATAGCTTTTAACTATTTTCATTTTGATTAAGTACTAAGGTCTATTCAAAATACTACCAGCATACAGACCTTGTTCAACACAAACCTTGACCACGTTCTGATACTTTTTGGCTTCAAACTCCATCTGCGCATCACATGAGATTTTGTGAACATGAAGCACTTGAAGATCATCTTTGGACAGATTAACCAGGTGCAACGGATCATACACTCTAAGAATCACCTTTTCTTCGAGGTCTTCCATTACAGCTTCACCTGTCTCGCTCTCAACATACCACCAGTTGAGATTGCCCAACACATTCTGTGGCATCGGCTTCAGAGGGACTTTCTTTAAACATCTAACTGGTTTGTACTGAATTTTCATCCATGGCCTACCAGTCAGAGGATCAATTCTTGTATGGTCCATAACTCTTTTGCCAATGCGTGGATTCAGCCTTTCAAATTTCCTAGACCTCCCTTCCCTTCTTATGATCTTAGCAATGATTTCTGCGTAGGGATCGTCTCCAATATTGATAAGCTCCTTCCAGGCTAAGGCCTTTATTTCACACTTGGGCAAGGAGTTGAAATCCTTCAGCCTTCTCCTCAGATACTGAAGGCCATCCTTTCTTTTGATGATAAACAGCTGCAGTTCTCGATCAAAGAACCAGCTAAGTATATTTCCAGACAGCTTCCCAGCACTGGGCACACGCATCTTTTCCTTCAACTCTATAGCCTTCTTTTCTGACCTAAACCATAACTTTCTCTGTTTTTCATCAGTAAGCTCCTTGGCGGGCTCTTCAACTTGTGATTCAACATTTAAAGCAGCTTTAACAGCTTCCATGTCAATCACATTTTGTTCCTCCGTCACATATGTATCAGTGATGAGATTTTCCTGAATAATGATTTCATTAGCTTCATCTTCCTCATCACCCAATACCTCATCATCTGGTTTCCAATCAGGAATGTCTTCCGGGCTAATCTCTCCTTCCTCTAGCTCGTCAATCTCGTCTTCAAAATCAAAATCTAACACCTCTTCCTCAATATTCATCAGATCTTCAATCATTTCGCTTTCCATGACCTTTGAGGAACTCGCCTCACCTCCTTCAGCTCCAGTCTGACTTGGCTCCCCCTGAAGTTCGGCATGTTGAGCAGCAGAAAAATCTACTGGCTCACTCTCTTTAGGTGCATCGGGATCATTGCCTTCGTCATAATCTCTCCTCATTACCTCAGCATCCCTGCAACTAGTCTCCCCCTGAGCCTTTAGGTTTTTCATTAATTGCTCAATCAGGGATCTCATAGTGCGGATCTCGGCAGCCTGGTCGGTGACCAATGTCTTCAGCTCAAGATTTTCCTTATCTATATTTGCATTGTGTGCTTGAAGTTCACCGACGGCTTTCCTAAGCTGGAATATTTGGACTTGTTGGAAATCAACATTGCTTCTGAGCTCAGAATACCGTTGATTGTTAATGAAGGTGGACGAGGTTGATGGTATGGATGTGAGAGGTGACGGGGTGATCGGTGGTGGAATTGATGATTGAACAGGTGGCGGTGGTGGTGGAATGGATGTTTGAGCTAATGGCTGAGCGGTTGGAATTTCTGGCTCAGAAGCAGAGGCCGATGAAGCTCCTCGCATAAAACGATGCCTCTTGGCCCTATGCCTAGGCACCAAAGGCGTAGTATCCTCAATCTCGAAATCGGAATCATCCTCATCCGAATCCCTAGACACTCTTCTTTTCTCTGCCTCTTGATTTATCACCATTATTCGGGATCCATATGTGCTTATTCGGATAGACGGGTCTACTTTCTCTTCCTCAATCTCAATCTCTTCTGCTTCTTCTGACTCAGATTCAGAAGATGTCACAGCTTGACCTGCTTCCTCAGGCATATAATCCTCTATCTGTCGAAAAATATCGTCTTCCCCAGTTGGAGGTTCCATAATATTCCCAACGAGCTTAGAAGTAATCTCCTCTTTGGCAAGCGACCTTTGTGCCCATATTTCTTCAATGTCTCCACCCGCGGATCAGTTACGGGGGCTACACTTGAAGGACCAGCTTCTTCTGGCTCTTGCACACTGCTCGTTGAAGGCCTAGTAGCCTGAGACGAACTGAAGGTCTTTGCCTCCTCCTTTGTTGTTGTTGAGGCCTAGACTGTTGTTGTTGCTGTTGCGGAATTTGAACTTCCCTGGCCCACTTGGCACCTTTAGGGGCTTGAAAATCCGGATTAACCACTGCACCAAAAACTGGTGCCTCCACTGGTCTAGCCAATGCACCTCTGTGTGCTTGGCAATCTGCAAATATTCTCTTATCAATTACAGCAACACTTTGAATCTCAGGTAATTACAACAGATTCGGCAGGAAATGTCGGATCAACATCATCACGAACCGCGGGTACAACAAAAATCTTTCTCTTGCTGGAGCTGTTATCTGATGAACAAACTCCACAAAGAACATTTCCGAATAGCTGAACCTTTGATTGTAGACTTACGCAATCATTCCCATCTGAATCTTCGACACAATATAATCAAATCCTGCTTTCTTCGGAGCAAAGCACACCATGAAGACGTGTGCAAGATATCTCCACTGCCCGATTAAGCCGCTCTTCATATATGATGACTTAGCCACATCCAGGCTATAACCCATTCTTATGAACGCAGCTTGCCTAACTGATAATGGAAAGTCTATCGGCCCGGCTTTTTGCTCTATCTACCATATCTGCACAATAAGTCTATAATATATTAGAATGATCAATAATCAAAATCAACTTGTTTAAATTCAAATTTGTTTTATTTTGAACTTATGTAAGTTCAAAATCCAACACATATGAATTTCTACAAGTTTGATTAAATTTTAAGCAAATATTTCGATTCTAATGGTAAATTCGAATAACAAATTCGAAACAACCCTCATTTCGGGTTTATTGGCTTCTTGGAGTTTAGTGACAAACTCGAAGCCACGATCCAATTCGAAGCCATGAACAAACTCGAAGATGTCGGTATGTTAAACAACAAAACTCCAAGATTTCAACCATTTTAGACTTAGAAAATTACATTCATTAGCTCTAATAGGTTCTAATCAAAAATATTTGTCACTAATTTTATGTTTCACCGGTTCAAACTTTGTTATTTTGAAATACAAAGTTCACACCATTAAAACCTCAAAATCGGTTGATTTTGGCTCAAATTGAGTCTAAAACATCCTAAATCTTGTACAATGAAGTTGATTATACCTAGATTTGTTAGGATTCTCGAACACAAATGGACAAAAACTCGACAAATAGTGAAAAACTCGAAGTCGGCAAAGTCGAAGCGCTAAATTCGAAATCTATCTGGATAAACTCGAAGCACTAAAGTCGAAGGTAGGTGAATAATAAATGTCCAAATGTTGACCTATATATACTAACCACCTTCGAGTTTGTTACCTATTTCGAATTTACTACCAAACTCGAAGTCACTGCAAAATTCGAATATACATTCGATTTTGGCTTAAACTCGAATTTAACTTGAAAATTTTGAAAATTTTTGAAAACCTTTGAATTAAATTTAACTTTTTCAACTTTTCCGACTTTTTCGTGTAACGGAATAATCTATGCAAATCATTTATCCTAAGCACAAGATTTTCACGCGGTGTTTATTTTATTCAACTAAGAATGCACCCTCAGTAACTTTGACCCTTTTACTAAATATAATTAAAAATTAAAATTAAAAAAATGAAGTAAAAATAAAATAAAATAAAATAAAATAATTAAAAATTTGAAATATAAATTTAAACTTAGACTAATCTATCTTAAATTATAAATTTACAACCTATACTTAACATGTAATTGAATATTTTTGACGAGTATAGTCAAAGAAAGGTTCAATCAGATAGCGGTGTCAAATACGCAATTTCAGTATTCAAATTTTCACACTTAGGAATTTTTGTTAGTCCTGACATACATTTCTAGCCGATTGTTGGTATTATTTTTCCTTTAAACATGTTACACTTCGGAATATCCCTTGGCCTTTTTATTTATCAAGAAATTATCTTACGTGACTCATACTTAGACATACTTTTATGATCAAGACATACACACAATGATTATAACTTTTTGGTATTGCAAACTTTCTTTAAAAGACAAACATCGGACACAGGTCTGTATTTACATACAACAAAGTGTCTTAGTTTGTCTTAAGGTTTATTTTTAAAGCTAGCAAGACAGCGGTGACAGGTCTGTACCGACGTACAACAAAGCGACTTATCTTGCTAACTCGAGTCAAACCAGAGGCAACAAGTCTGTACTTACATACAACAGAGTTACTTCTTTTGACTCTCAACTCAGTATAATTTTTCTATTCTTTCTATTTCTTTAAGATGTATCTGATGTTGCTATACATCCCCCAGAAAGTTTGCATACCTCTTTTAGAATCAATGTCTGTATGTCTCTAACATAAAAATTAAGACCAGTTGGTCATACATCTAAGTTAGTGACACGTCTGAATTTTTCTTGAATTTTTTATTAGCCTTGAGACTCCCTATATGTATTATGCCTCCCAACATATCAAACTGGATAATGTAAAGCACTTAGGGGGCGTTTGGTTCGTTGGAATCTGGGGGAATTGGAAGGAAAAGGAATCCAATTCCAGCCAGTTCAAGTGTTTGGTTCACCAACTCAAAGGAATTGCAATCCTTCAAATTTAAAATTTTCCAATGGATAGTGGAATGTAAGATTCCTTCAATAGTAGGAGGGAATTAAAAACCTTTGAAGGGGGGAATGTGGTCAGTTACCAAAATACCCTTGAAATAACATTAACCTACCTCATCACTGCTCAATCAGTCCTCTAGGTCGCTGCTTCTTCCTTCTTCTCCTTCACTGCCTCCAGCTCCATTCTCCGGCGGCGGCGCCTTCTTCTCCGGCGGCGGCGACGACAGCGACAGCGACTCTTTCTTCTCTGTTCGATCAGCTCCAGGCGGCGGCGGCTCATCTCGTCGGTGAGTTTCTTCTTCCTTCACAAGATTTGTTCTTCTTCGATTTTTCTTTTGTATCTAGATCTGTTCTTCATCGATTTTTATTTTGTATCTAGATGTGTTCTTCCTTCGATTTTGCTTTTGTATCTAGATATGTTCTTCTTTTTATTTTTTAGATCTGTTCTTCCTTCTATTTTTCTTTTGTATAATATTAAATATACGTCGATCTGTTCTTTATTTATTCTCTGAAAAGTGTGTCGATCTGTTCTTTATTTTTCTTTTATGTTTTTTGTTATGTAGTCTGTTATGTTTTTGATCTAAATATAACACATGTATTTAAACAGATCAACATATATGCTAGTCTGTTCTTTATTTTTAAACAGTGACATTTTAGACTAATTAACGATTTTGTGAAGTATGCTAGCATGTTCTTTATTTTTTATGCAATGTTTCTGTTATTTTAATGAAGTATGCTAGGTTGTTCTGTGTTGAATGTTTTTGGCTCTGTTCTTTATTTTTTATTTTGATGATCAAAATGGATTATATCAAAATAAAAAAAGGCAGTAGCAGTATGTGATTATAGTTGTGTTCATACGTTAATTAGTTGAAAGATTAATTTGTATGTGAAATGTTTATGTTATTTCAATATTGTGTTCATACGTTAATTAGTTCAAATATTATTATTTAAAAGATTGTTAACTCTTTTTGGTTTCAAATGAAGCCTATTGAACAGGAAAAATGTATGGACTTAATTTAACATCACGCAATCGTAGACAAAGACAAACTTCATTGATCTTAATATGGTGGAATGTGGTTGTGCACATTGTTATGATCCTTTTGTTGATGATGTTGAAAAGGCATAGAGATAGACGGCGTAATAGAAGGTTTACGTCAAATGTCGATCGATATCCAATTCTACATAGGTATGTTTATGAGAGTGACATTTTGTCCATCTCTCAAATTAGGATGTCTCGAACGTCTTTCACGAAGTTGTGTCATATGCTTGAAACATACGGAGGGTTAAAAGCAACTAGGAATATGAATATTGATGAACAAGTTGCCATTTTTCTTCATATTATTGCTCACAATGTTAAGAATCGGGTCATTGTATGTCGCTTTCATCGTTCGGGAGAAACAACTAGTAGGCAATTTGCTCGAGTTTGTAATGCGATGATTTGGTTGCATTCCCGTTTGCTTAAGAAACCAGAACCCGTTCCCGATAATTCTACGATTCAAGATGGAAATGGTTTAAGGTACATTTAAAGAGGATTATGTTATTTCTAGTGTTTGTAAATTCTTATACAACTATAATGACAATTTCTTATATCTTTGTTATAGAATTGTTTCGGAGCTTTAGATGGAACATACATAAAGTGTGTAGTCTCAAATGAAGAAAAGCCTAGATATAGAACAAGAAAGAATGATATTGCAACAAACGTTCTAGGGGTATGTTCACAAGATATGCAGTTTATATATGTCTTAACGGGATGGGAGGGGTCGGCCGCAGATGGTAGAGTTCTTCGAGATGCTCTTCTTAGACCGCATGGATTAAAAGTTCCAAGACCGGGTATGTTAACATACATATTAACTACAAGATAATAAGTATAAATGGTTATTAACTACTATTATTATTTAGGTTATTATTTGGTTGACGCCGGATACACAAATGGGGAGGGTTTTCTAGCCCCGTATAGAGGGCAACAATATCATTTAAATGAATGACGTGATGGACACCAACCAACTACACCAAAGGAATTCTTCAACATGAAACATTCATCGGCAAGAAATGTGATTGAAAGATGTTTTGGTATTTTGAAAGCAAGATGGGGGATATTACGGGACAACTCATATTATCCTATTGAAACCAAAAATAAGATTATAATGGCATGTTGTCTCCTTCATAACTTTATAAGACAAGAAATGGAGGTAGATCCACTTGATAACGAGATGGAAGTAGATGAGGGAACGGGAGATGTTGGACTTGAAGACATGGATAATATTAGTTCTATTGGGACTTCAAATGAATGGACTACATTTAGAGATAATTTAGCCGAGTCTATGTTTGCATCTAGAGGCGCAACCAATTAAAATTGTTAGATTGCTTATTTATTTCTAATGTATTAAACTTGTTGAATTGCTTATTTATTTCTAGTGTATTAAACTTGTTGGATTGCTTGTTTATTTCTAATGTATTAAACTTGTTGGATTGCTTATTTATTTCTAATGTATTAAACTTGTTGGATTGCTTATTTATTTCTAATGTATTAAATTTGTTGGATTGTTTATCTCTTTCTAATGTATTAAACTTGTTGGATTGCTTATCTATTTCTAATGTATTAAAATTATTGGATTGATTATATATTTCTTATAGGTATGACAAGTCAAATTAGGCATTATAAGGTATGGTCAAATATTGAAGAAGCAAAGCTAGTTGAGGCTTTGGTAAACATGACAAATGCAGGAGGATTTAAAGCGGATAATGGTTTCAAATCTGGATATTTACAACATCTTGAGCAAGCGTTGAAAGAATCACTTCCAGGCTCGGGCATTCTAGGTAAGCCACATATCGAGTCAAAGATAAAAACAATGAAGAAGGATTGGCAATGTGTTTATGATATGATCAATGGTTCAAACACTAGTGGGTTTGGCTATGATGCCGAAAAACTTTGTGTTACTGCGGAGACTCCAGTATGGGAGGCGTACCTTCAGGTAGATTGTTATAAACTTTATCTTTTTGTTGTTTATAAAGAAGTGACTACATGAAAATATTTTGTTTTTCTTTCAATAAAAATTATAATGTTTGTAAATAGGTTCATAAAGAAGCGAGTAGATGGAAACACAAAACATTTCCTTACTATGAAGATCTTTGCATTGTTTTTGGAAAAGATCGAGCCCAAGGAAATAGAGCTAGAGACTTTGTTGAGATGGAGCAAGAGGTGAACTTAGAAGAAGAAATGCTAGACTTGGAGGATGATGTTCGTGATGCGGAAGATGTTAGTCGTAATACAAACTTGCAAGGTGATGAGACTTCACCAAGTGTCCGTTCCAAGAAGCGAAAAAGTCGATCCGATGATGGATTCAACGATGTGGTTGACTCGATTACAGAGAGTCTGAAAGAAATATCAAACGATATAACTCAAGGTATTAAATATGAAATGAAAATCAATGAACAAAGTGACAATATCCCTGATGAGATATTTAAGATGAACTCGCTAACTCAAGTCGAGAAGTTTGAAGCAGTTGACAAGATAAGGAGTGATCCAGTAAAAGTACAAAATTTTTGGAAATTTGATGAAGGCGTTAGAGAGAGTTGGGTCAAATATATTTTGCAATCTTAAACATTTTCAGTTGTGATGTTCATTGGGATTATTAGAACTTTATTGTGGTTGAACGTATGTTGTTTTTTGGGATAATTTGTACTTGGCACTTTCAATTTGGATATTGAAGTTTATTTGGTTTATATCATGTTTTATTATATATTAATGTGTATAATATGTTTGTTTATAAATAAGATTAAAAAAAAAGTTAATGGATATTTATAAAAAAATATTATTTAAAATGATAATTTATTCATATATATAATTCATAAAAAAAAATTAAATGTAAAAAATTATAAAACAGACAAAAACTAAACAAACAATCAAAAAGGGTAATTCTGTCATTTGATATTATTGAAATGCAATTCTGATGACAGATTTATGAACCAAACAGAATAAGGAATTGGATTCCAATTCCTTCTCCTGCCAACCAAACATCCATTGGATTCTAATTCAAATTCCTGACAGATTCCAATTCCTTGATAGATTCCAATTCCCTCAGAAACATTCTGTGAACCAAACGCCCCCTTAGAATTTTAGGTGCATTATGTGTGAAAGCTAAACACTTAGAGCTTGTATTAACTGTGCTAATTTTCGTCACTTTGAACCTATGTATCTAAGACCTAACTCATTTTCTGATATTCTCTTTTTTGAACTTGTTAATGGTTTTCTATCTTTTTTCTTTTGTTTTTCATAAATAAGAGTAAGAAAATTTAAATAACCTACCAACTTACTATAAAAGGAAAGAAATTCTACTTATCTACTAAGCTTACTATAAAAGGAAAGAAAACTTACTGCTATAAAAGAAACTAAACTCTACTAAGGTCAATTTACTCTGGATTTCAGATTCCATTTAGTTGAATTAAAAACTCAAACCGTGACTTATCAAAAGCTTTGGTAAATAAATCTGCATTATTATCATCCGTTGCCACTTTTACCAGCTTGATTAAGTTCTTTTCAGCACAATCACGTATAAAATGATGTCTTATGTCTATGTGCTTGGTTTTATTATGTTTAACTGGATTATTTGTTATAACAATTGTTGACTGGTTATCTATCCTAATAGGAGTATGAGTATAAGTCAAACCGTAATCCCGCAATTGTTGTTGTATCCACAGAACCTGTGAACAGCAACTACCAGCAGCAACATATTCGGCCTCGCACGTTGACACGGCTACCAAAGTTTGTTTCCTGCATTGCCAGGAAACTAGTCTCCCTCCTAAGAACTGACAACCTCCAGTTGTTGACTTGCGCGTCAAACTGCATCCTCCGTAGTCTGAGTCCGTGAACGCCTCCAATTCCAGATCGCCCTCCGCGTGATACCAAAGTCCCAGCTTCGGTTTCGACTTGAGGTATCGTAGAATCCGCTTCACATCTTTCATGTGCATCTCCTTTGGATTAGCTTGAAACCTAGCACAAATACACACGACAAACATTATATCAGGTCTTGAAGTAGTTAAATACATGAGTGACCCAATCATGGCCCGATATAACGTCGGATCCACATCGGTATCACTTTCTGTACCCGGTCCGAGATTATGATTCACTTGAATCGGCGTACTGAAATGAGCTGTCAGCTTGGTTCCTTCCATCCCGAAGCGCTCTAAGATGTCATAAACATACTTCGTTTGATGAATAAACATGCCCTCCTTCCTCTGTTCGACTTGCAAACCCAGAAAGAAGTTTAATTCACCCATTGCACTCATCTCAAACTTTGACTTCATCACCTTCTCAAAATCTTTGCACATCTGCTCGTCTGATGATCCAAAGATGATATCATCGACGTACACTTGTACCAAGATGAAATGTTCCCCTTTTCGCTTCACGAACAGCGTACTATCTATTCTCCCTCTTTCAAACCCGTTGTCTAAAAGATGGTTGGACAGAGTCTCGTACCACGCCCTCGGTGCTTGATGTAATCCACACAAATCCTTATCTAACCGATATACTCTGTCTGGATATTTGGGATCTGTAAACCCGGGCGGCTGTTCCATATACACCAGTTCCTTCACTTCCCATAGAGGAAAGCACTCTTAACATCTAGCTGATAGACTTTAAAACCCATGAAGGAAGCAAAAGCCAGAAACAAACGAATTGCCTCCAACCTCGCTACTGGCGCGAACACTTCATTGTAATCGATTCATTCCTCTTGGTTGAAACCCTTTACCACCAGTCTTGCTTTGTTGCGAGTGACTATACCCAGATCATCTCTTTTGCACTTAAAAACCCATTTGGTTCCTATCTATTGCTATTTCTCCTCGAGGTAACGGAACTAACTCCCACACTTCTAGTTTCCTAAACTGTGATAGTTCTTCCTGCATCGCTTCAACCCAAGAGTTTTCTTTTAGTGCCATTTGCTCATTTTTCGGCTCTACTTGTGAGATGAAACATGAGTAGAGGCAAGTATGAAAGGCCTCGGAGTCATTTATCATCGACAACAACACTGTGTTGTTATTCAAACTACTCCTAGTCCTCACACCAGCACTAGGATTTCCTATGATTCTCTGAATAGGATAATTTTTATTAATCCTAGATGTCTCTATCTCGTCATCCCTAAGATTGTCTCCCAAATTTGATCCTATCTCTCCTCAAGGGGGTACGACTTCAGACTCCACATTTTCTTCCTCATGGACACTGTCTTCAGAGTTAGAATTTGTTGTCTGATTTTCGACTGTAGGCACTTCAGAATCATTTTGTTCCGGAGATCTATCTTCAGTTGATGTAGACTCGGATGTTGATGAAACGGTGGTCCTCGGAAAACTTTGACCCTCGTCATTCAAGTTTAATGACGACAAGTCCTGTTCGATTGTACCTGCATTTCCATCCAACGGAATGTTAAATGACTCAAACAATTTTTCATAATCAAATATCCATTCCGGACCTGTTTGGGGTTCATGTGTATAACTTGTGACTTCAATGTTATACACAATCTCTACTGTACCATTAGATTTATTAAAAACCCTTTTATTTGGAGAATTAGGCACATAACCTAGGAAATAACCTTCGTCAGCCTTTTCACCAAATTTTGGTTGATGTTTCGTTTTCATTAAAGTACATGGTACCCCAAAAGGTTCGAAGCCAGTTAAATTTGGTGGCCGTTTATTCAAAACTTCATAACAGGTTTTGTTCAATGATTTGACAGTAAGGACCTGGTTTAAAACATGGCACGCGGTATTCACTGCCTCCCCCCAAAACATGGGCCACCAAATTTAACTATAAGGTCTTGAACTCACGGATCTAAGTATAGTTAGCATTTTGTGTAAGTCAAGTTACGTAATATTGAATATTGACTAGTGTTTGATATATGTGATTTTGTGTGTTTGACATTTGTTGTTTGTATGTTTGAACTTGGTGTAACGTATTACAAGAAGTTCAAACATAAAGTTCAAAGATATATTCAAACATATTAAATCATATGTTCAAATAGAAGTATGATAGTTGAAATTCGAATTTGATGTTAAATTCGAATTTGTACTTATAGGTAAATTCGAATTTGTACTTATAGGTAAATTCGAATTTGTCAAGTGGACAAATTCGAATAGGCCTTGGGCCTGATTCGATTTTGTCCTAAGACAAATTCGAATCTGTCAGTATAATTAAGGATTAACTCGAATAATTATGTGACTTTTGCAGAATTTCAGAGAGTGATTAAGCAAAGGCGATCTCGAGTTTACTAGTATTCAGAGAGTGTTTTCGGAGAGAATCATCGTGTAGGTACGTTCGTGGTCATTCGTATAATATCGTGGTAGTCTCCGTGTTCCGTGCGTGTGATCTTACCGTCAAGCCGCTAACGAGGATTCCGCACTCGTTGGACGGTGACGCGTCTAGATAGATCCGTGAGTTCAACACCTTACAAGTGGTATCAGAGCCATTGGGGTGTTCTTCGTGTTCTTCGTGTTCATAAGATACATCCTAGGTTTCTTGACGTTTTCGATGCATAATATCACGATTTTTGAGGTTTTTCGAGCTTAACAAAGCAGATTTCGGGAAATACTTTTTTGTAGTTCAAGTTTTTGACCAAAATCAGTATTTTTACTTGTAAAAATATTGATTTAATCTGAAAAACTTGAAAAACTCGAAGTATTAGCCGTTTTTCCAATTTGAGGCGCTCGAGTTTAGTAAGGGAGTATTAGGGTTTTCTAAAATTTTGAATTTGACCAAAATACGCTCCTTTCGAGTTTCCTTAAAGTTTGATTCGAATTTGGCCAATTCGAATTTGCTTGGATTTCAATTTTACACTAAGATCGAATTTGGACATTCGAGTTTAGTTGGGTTTTCGAGTTTAAGTGAACCTTCAAATTTAGTTGGGGTTTCGAGATTAGTGAACCTTCGACTTTGTCATTAATTTCGAGTTTAGCTGACTTTAAAACTTATATTCGAATTTAATTCCAAACAGGTTTAAATTTAATTAGATTCGAATTTACTTAAATTCGAAAGAAATAATTTAAATTAATTTCGAATTATATTAATTAAGTTTGAATTCAAATATATTTGAAACAATGGCAAGTCTGTAGAGATTTATGGAGATGGATCACGAGGTTGGAAAGGCGAATTCACCACCAAAGTTAATGAAAATTGAGGATTGTTACTGGTGGAAGGATATGTTTGCCGATTTCACGAGATTTAATGATATGCGAATGTGGTTTTGTATCGATGAAGGATACGTTCCACCTACAGCTGAGGTCGAAGGACGACAAAAGGTTGTGACTTATTCAAAGATGAAAGACGACGACAAAAAGTTGTATGAAGCAGAGAATCGTGCAATCGCTATCATTCGAATGGCGTTACCACAGGAGATCTTGCACACATTTCGTAATCAGAAGACATCAAAAGAGCTGTGGGATGCGTTAGAGAAACGGTGTGAAGGTAACCTGAGGGTCATAAAGAATCGAATGGAAATGCTCAAGCAGCAGTTTGCAATCTTCAAAGCATTGAAGAACGAAAAGCTGGATGAGACTATCACACGATTCTATCATTTACTAACTGAGTTAGACAGCCACGACGTGGAGTATAGTGAAACGGAGAAGATTAACAAGATTCTGGATGCTTTACTGGCCAAATGGGAGATGTATGTGGCCTTAATAAAGCATGATGAAGAGAAGTTCTACACTCTGACTCTAGATAATGTTATCGGAACGCTGAGGGCATATCACTTTGAGTTGCTGAAGAAGGAAACGAATTATGACCAAGTTCAAGATCCTGCTATGTACTTTGGGAAATCAAAACCTTCAGTGGTAACTGAATTGAAGACCGCTACAGCATTCTTCTCGGGAGAGACATCGTCACCGGCTGAAATAGAAGACTCAGTAAGTAGGGCTTTCTTAGGGTTTGCTAGACCAGAAGAAAAGCAGCATCAGGCTACTCCGACATCTACATCTCAAGGGTATTCAAAGATGCCTATGAGTGCAAAATCTGCTGAAGACCATCTGAATCTGTTGGCTTCATTCGTGGCCGCTTACGGCAATTGCGTTCACGGCAAAATTAACGATCCTGCACTTTGGGATGAGGATTACGATCAGGTAGATCCTGATGATCTGGAAGAGATGGATCTGCAATGACAACTGGCCATGGTAACTCAGAGAGTTAAAAGGCTCATCAAGAGAACGGGAAGGAATCTGAACGTTAGTAACAATAAGATTGGATTTGATAAGTCCAAAGTTAAGTGTTACAACTGTCAGGGGTTAGGACACTTCGCTAGAGAGTGTCAGAGACCGAAAGTAGAGAACTACCAGGGACAGTATCAAAATCAATCGCAAGGGCGATATCTACCGAGTAGTTCATCCAGTCAAGCTAATATAGCTGGTCTGTTATCCAATGCCACATCAAACAGACAGCTAGATGGAACTTATGACTTGAGTACACATCCATCGAATGCTAGAGCCTATATGGCTGAAGTAACTGAGACTGGAAGTGATGGAGTAGAAGAAAAGACAGAGGATAGCAGTCAGAATGAAAGCAGTCCGATGTGGGTAGAAAAGTCAGCTGATCAGACCATTCTGGAGTTTGCCGCACAAATGGCCAACGTAGAATCAGATCATGCCAAGGTAACTCTAAACTTTTCTCTTTTTCATGATTTATGTGTTTTATGTACTACGTCTAACGATAGATTAAATTTAGTACTAGCATCACATCAAACCATATCTGCTCAAAATGAACCGTTAAAATCAGATAATGCTAGCCTAGTAGATATAAAGCAAGATCTTAGGGATAAGCTTAAGGCTGATGCACAGGATGTTATGGTTCTAAAGGACAAACTTAATGAATAGTGTGTTAGGTTAGAACTAATGTATGAACATGTTGAGGCATTAACCAAGGAGCTTAAATCCAAAGAAGTAGAGCTAGCCGAGTCTAAGGTAAAGGTAGCTGAGGTCAACGGTAAACTTGAAAAGTTTAGGAACTCATCTTTTAACCTAGGGAAAATCTTAGATGCACAGCGTCAGTCTAAGAAGCCTGTAGGTCTAGGATATCATGAGAGTCCTCCACCTTTCAATGATAACTATGTACCTCAAACTCAGGAGAAAACTGAGAAATCAGTTGAATCAGAGGAAATACAGGAACCCGTGTCTGAAATTGCAAAGGAAAATGAACCTAAGGTGACTGCTAATAATATCAAGATTAAGAAAGTTAAATTTGTGCCATTCTCTAGTGATAAACCTGTAGGACAACACAAAATTGACTTTAATGATCAGGAGGATGAACCAGTCGCTATAGTTGAACCAAAAGAGCCAGACGCTAGTGAGACACCTAAGTCAAAGGGAACACACAAAAAGTCAATTGACAAAATGTCTTGCTTTAGATGTCACGAAAGGGGGCATGTTGCTTCTAGTTGTCCGCATAAGAAAGTAGATACTACACCTAAGCCTGGAAAGCTGGAACTACTTAAGCCTTCTCCAAGTGTTGCAAGCACGAGTAGTTCTCAGAATACCTAGAAAACTGTGCAAGCTGCACAAAAATATGCTGTGAAACAAATGCCTGTGTCAGGTCGACCAAAAGAAGTGATTCAGACTAATTCACCAAATAGATTCGTTAGTCAATCTAGGTCAGGACCGCAACAGAACTATAGGAGTACCACACCTAGCAGAGCTTACACTCCGGTTAGGTCACATACCCCTGTAAGACATCAAACACCAGGTAGAGCTCAGGGATATCAGTCTGAAATGCATAATAATCGTAACTATTTAAGGGCTCCACAGCAAATGCCTACACAAAGGCCGAGAGTGAACTTAAATCACTGTGCACCACAACAGACTCCAATTCAAAGACCCAAGTCACCTGAAATGAGAGATGGGTATTTGAAAGAGTTTAAGTATGTGGATGAGAATGGTATTACCAAGTCAGTTATGGCTTGGGTTCCCCGTGATAACTAACCTATTTTCTTTCATGTGCAGGAGATAACTACATGTCCAAACAACAAATGGTTCGTCGACAGTGGTTGCTCCAGGCACATGACAGGGGAGAGAAGTCTACTTGCAGACTTCAAGGGAGGGAATCGGGGATTTGTATCATTCGCTGGCAATAAAAGAGGAAATATCACTGGTACTGGAGTGGTCACTAATGGGACTATCAAATTGGATCAACTTTATCACGTTGATAACCTAGTTCACAATCTCATTAGTGTATCTCAAATCTGTGATAAGAAGAACTCAGTACTATTTATTGATACTGAGGCGTTAGTTCTAAAATCGGGGTTCAAAATACCTGAAGAGTGGATACTGATGAGGGCTCCAAGGAAGAATGACCTATACATGCTCGACATGAACAAGCCGGAATCTTCGATGGGACCAATTTGTCTGTTATCTAAAGCTTCAGAGACTGAGTCGGTTTTATGGCACAGACGCATGACACACTTGCACCTGAGAAAGATGAACTACATTACGAAAAATGGATTGGTGCAAGGTGTTCCAATGAAGAGTTTTCAGTTCGAGGATAAGTGTCTACCGTGCAAGAAAGGAAAACAACACAAGAAGGCACACAAGTCCAAGACTCAGAACTCCATCGCTGCCACATTCGATTTGTTGCATATGGACCTCTTCGGACCAATCAACAAAAGGAGTATAGGTGGTAGTTGGTACTGTTTAGTTATTACTGACGATTACTCACGTTTTTCTTGGGTTTTCTTTTTAGGTACAAAGCACGACACAGCTGCAAAGCTCATCGGGTTCTTAGACCAAGTGGAAAATTCATACGGAACGAGGGTTAAACGCATTCGAAGTGATAATGGAACAGAGTTTAAAAACACAGTTATTGGTGTATATTGCCTATCAAAGGGCATAGTGCATCAATTTAGTGCACCTTATGAGCCATAACAAAATGGGGTGGCCGAGCGGAAAAACAGGACATTGATTGAGGCAGCAAGGACCATGCTATCGGATTAAAAGCTTCCTACCATGTTTTGGGGGGATGCAGTGAATACCGCGTGCCATGTTTTAAACCGGGTCCTTACTGTCCAATCATTGAACAAAACCTGTTATGAAGTTTTAAATAAAAGGCCACCAAATTTAACTGGCTTCAAACCTTTTGGGGTACCATGTACGTTAATGAAAACAAAACATTAACCTAAGTTTGGTGAAAAGGCTGATGAAGGATACTTCCTGGGTTATGTGTCGAACTCACCAAATAAAAGGGTTTTTAACAAATCTAATGGTACAGTAGAGATTGTGTATAACATTGAAGTCACAAGTTATACACATGAACCCCAAACTGGTCTGGAATGGATATTTGATTATGACAAATTGTTTGAATCATTTAACATTCCTTTGGATGTAAATGCAGGTACAATCGAAAAGGACATGTCGTCATTAAATCTAAATGACGAAGGTCATAGTTTTTCGAGGACTACCTTTCAATCAACATCCGAGCCTACATCAACTGAAGATAAATCTTCAGAAGTTACTGATTCTGAAGTGCCTACAAACGAGAATCAGACAACAAATTCAGCCTCTGAAGACAGTGTCCATGAGGAAGAAAATGTGGAGTCTGAAGTCGTTCCCCCTTTAGGAGAGATAGGATCAAATTTGGGAGACAATCTTAGGGTTGACGAGATAGAGACATCTAGGATTAATAAAAATCATCCTATTGAAAGTATCATAGGAAATCCTTGTGCTGGTGTGAGGACTAGGAGTAGTTTGAATAACAACACAGTGTTGTTGTCGATGATAAATGACTCCGAGGCCTTTCATACTTGCCTCTACTCATGTTTCATCTCACAAGTAGAGCCGAAAAATGAGCAAATGGCACTAAAAGACAACTCTTGGGTTGAAGCGATGCAGGAAGAACTATCACAGTTTAGGAAACTAGAAGTGTGGGAGTTAGTTCCGTTACCTCGAGGAGAAATAGCAATAGGAACCAAATGGGTTTTTAAGTGCAAAAGAGATGATCGGGGTATAGTCACTCGCAACAAAGCAAGACTGGTGGTAAAGGGTTTCAACCAAGAGGAATGAATCGATTACAATGAAGTGTTCGCAAAAGTAGCAAGGTTGGAGGCAATTCGTTTGTTTCTGGCTTTTGCTTCCTTCATGGGTTTTAAAGTCTATCAGCTAGACGTTAAGAGTGCTTTCCTCTATGGGAAGTGAAGGAACTGGTGTATGTGGAACAGCCGCCCGGGTTTACAGATCCGAAATATCCAGACAGAGTATATCGGTTAGATAAGGGTTTGTGTGGATTACATCAAGCACCGAGGGCGTGGTACGAGACTCTATCCAACCATCTTTTAGACAGCGGGTTTAAAAGAGGGAGAATAGATAGTACGCTATTCGTGAAGCGAAAAGGGGAACATTTCATCTTGGTACAAGTGTACGTCGATGATATCATCTTTGGATCATCAGACGAGCAGATGTTCAAAGATTTTGAGAAGGTGATGAAGTCAAAGTTTGAGATGAGTGCAATGGGTGAGTTAAAACTTCTTTCTGGGTTTGCAAGTCGAACAAAAGAAGGAGGGCATGTTTATTCATCAGACAAAGTATGCCTATGACATTTTAGAGCGCTTCGGGATGGAAGGAACGATGCTGACAGCTCACTTCAGCACGCCGATTCAAGTGAATCACAATCTCGGACCGGGTACAGAAAGTGATACTGATGTGGATCCGACGTTATATCGGGCCATGATTGGGTCACTTATGTATTTAACTGCTTCTAGACCTGATATAATGTTTGCTGTTTGTATTTGTGCTAGGTTTCAAGCTAATCCAAAAGAGATGCACATGAAAGTTGTGAAGCGGATTCTACGATACCTCAAGTCGAAACCGAAGCTGGGACTTTGGTATCACGCGAAGTGCTATCTGGAATTGGAGGCGTTCACGGACTCAGACTACGGAGGATGCAGCTTGACGCACAAGTCAACAACTGGAGGTTGTCAGTTCGTAGGAGGGAGACTAGTTTCCTGGTAATGCAAGAAACAAACTTCGGTAGTCGTGTCAACGTGCGAGGCCGAACATGTTGCTGCTGGTAGTTGCTGTTCACAGGTTCTGTCGATACAACAACAATTGCGGGATTACGGTTTGACTTATACTCATACTCCATTAGGATAGATAACCAGTCAACAATTGCTATAACAAATAATCTAGTTAAACATAATAAAACCAAGCACATAGACATAAGACACCATTTTATACGTGATTATGCTGAAAAGAACTTAATCAAGCTGGTAAAAGTGGCAACGGATGATAATAATGTAGATTTATTTACCAAAGCTTTTGATAAGTCACGTTTTGAGTATTTGATTCAACTAAATGGAATGCGAAATCCAGAGTAAATTGACCTTAGTAGAGTTTTATTTTCTTTTATAGCAGTAGCTTTTCTTTCTTTTTATAGTAAGTATTAGTAAACATAGGATATTTTCCTTTTATAGTAAGTTAGTAGGTTAGTTTATTTTCTTAACTCTTACTTATGAAAAACAAAAAAAAAAGAGAGGGAAAACCATTAACGAGTTCAAAAAAAGAGAATATCAGAAAATGAGTTAGGTCTTAGATACCTAGGTTCAAAGTGACGAAAATTAGCATAGTTAATACAAGCTCTAAGTGTTTAGCTTTCACACATAATGCACCTAAAATTCTAAGTGTTTTACATTATCCAGTTTGATATGTTGGTAGGTATAATACATATAGGGAGTCTTAAGGCTAATAAAATATTCAAGAAAAATTCAGACGTGTCACTAACTTAGATGTATGACCAATTGGTCTTAATTTTTATGTTAGAGACATACAAACATTGATTCTAAATGAGGTACGCAAACTTTCTGGGGGATGTAGAGCAACATCAGATACATCTTAAAGAAATGGAAAGAATAGAAAAATTATACTGAGTTGAGAGTCAAAACAAGTAACTCTGTTGTACGTAAGTACAGACCTATTGCCTCTGGTTTGACTCGAGTTAGCAATATAAGTCGCTTTGTTGTACGTCCGTACAGACCTGTCACCGCTGTCTTGCTAGCTTTAAAAATAAACCTTAAGACAAACTAAGACACTTTGTTGTATGTAAATACAGACCTTGTCCGACGTTTGCCTTTTAAAGAAAGTTTGCAATACCAAAAAGTTTAAATCATTGTGTGTATGCCTTGATCATATAAGTATGTCTAAGTGTGAGTCACGTAAGGAAATTTCTTGATAAATAAAAAGGCCAAGGGATATTCCGAAGTGTAACATGTTTAAAGCGAAAATAATACCAACAATCGGATAGAAATGTATGTCACGACAAACAATCAAAGGAATCAAAAAATTTCTAAGTGTGAAAGTTTGAATACTGAAAGTGTGTATTTGACACCGCTATCTGATTGAACCATTCTTTGACTATACTCGTCAGAAACATTTTATTAAATGTTAAGTGTAGGTTGTAAATTTCTAATTTAAGATAGATTAGTCTAAGTTTAATTTTTTGTTAAAAAATTTTAATTTTACTTTATTAATTCATTTTATTTTCTCTTCATTTTTATTTTTTAATTTTATTTAGGAAAAGGGTCAAAGTTGTGAATTTAAGTTTCTACCAATTCAATCAACTAAATGCAATTAATAAGAACACAGAATATAATCAACACTAACCAAATGATTCGATTGATGATCTTGATGATTACAAAATGATTTCGGGAATGTTCTTCGTGTACAGTACTGCTACTCCCAAATGATTACCAATCGTACAAAAAGGATATTCTGACAGATCTACCAAATTGGAAAGTCAACAAGACTATTTATTCATATTTACACACTTTAAGGAAATTACAAAAACAGTCCCTAGACTTTGATATTTCATCAATCAAAAACATATTCTAACAATCTCCCCCTTTGATGAAAGTAGCAAAGTCTTCAGATTGACAAGCCCAGCTTCTGTTCAAATCTTCTAATACTTTTTCGATCTGACAGCCTCCATTCAATTTTAGAAATAAACTCGACCATGAGTCTTCGATCATTAACAGATAAGGCTCCTTTCTTTGTCTTCCTCTTTTGATCTGCAGCCAGCTTGCCTTTCAAACCATTCAACACCTTAATCAACGTACCATCGGAAAACTTGTTCAGCTCAACACTCCTCATAGCTCTCAACCTTTTATTCCTATCTTTATACATGACAGCTGGATGCTTCACCATAATAACTTGAAACTCTTTAAGCTCACCAGCAAATTTAATATCTCTGTGTGGTGCAGTCATGTTTATCTTCCTCATTCCTCTCTCAACTCCAATCTGTAAATCTTGCACTGACATTAATACAAGTTTAGTATGCATAAAGTGAAACAATGTCTTCAGCGCAAATCTACAATGTTCATTCCTTTTATTTCTGCACAGCTCGTCAAACAGATCTTCAATATCAACTAAGTGCATGTTGAACATGTCAGCTTCCGTGAATACATAAGTATTTCCATCAGACCTGGTTACAGTAAACTTCGGATAAAAAACTTTAACAAATCTTTCTTTTTCAATTTGCACCAGATCCACTATTCTGAAATCGCTCTTCACCTTCTCAACCTCTTGAGTCTTATTCCTCAGGAAACTGGCATAGTTAACCAGATTGGGCATATTCGGCTCTAAAACTCGGAATAGCTTGTGAAAGGAGCAAGGAGCTTGCTTTTTACAAAAGATCCGTTTTTCTAAAATGTCTTCAATGTACGGCATCTTGTTTCTTTTCCTTATGAACTCAGCAGACCTGTTCTCTGGTAATTCAAGCTTTTTCACCTTTTTCTTACTTATCTCATCCTTATTTAACAAAGTCAACATATCTTGAATCTCTCTTTGCACCACTTGTTGTGCTTGAAATCTTAATCTGTGTTGTTTCTTTGATTCATCAGCCAAAACAAATTCATTAAAGAATCTATCCATCACTTCCACTTCATTTAAAACAACTATTTCTTGAGCCATACTGCTCTCAACAGAAAACTCTTCAAACTCTTCTTTAACCTGTACAACCACCTCAGGCTTTTCAACCGTTGGTGTTGATTCAACATCTTTCATGATTTCTTCAACTAACACCTCCTCTTCTTCTATCCTTTCAGCCCTAAAGTCAACATCAGTCAACGCAATTATGTCATCATCTTCAGACAATTCAATGTACTCCTCTCTTCCTTCTCCTATCTCTTGAATACTCGGCTCTTTCTCTTTCTCTTGTACATCTTCCTCAGAATCAATATATTCAATAAACTGATATATATCGGGCTGAGTGTTCAAAGGAACTGGAACATCTTCATAAAGAATCAATCCCAGTTCTCTCTGTTCACCAGCTGACTGTTTAGATCATCCGGCTTCTGTCCCTTGAGCTTCTGGTTCCTTCTCTGGATATGTTATTGTTGGTACACCCTGTGTGACGATAGCAGTCTAATCGATCTGCATTATGGTTTAAGTAATATTCTGAGTATTAACAAGTGTTTTGATATATATGTTTATATGTGTTTGTCTGTTATTGATTGTGTGTTTGAACTTGATGTAACATATTACAAGAAGTTCAAACATAAAGGTCAAAGATTAACTCAAGCATAAGTAAAACATAAGTTTCATCACTTAAGTATTTAAATGTATTGGCTAGATTCGAATAGGTAAAGGAAGACATTCGAATCTGTGATAGATTCGAATGTATCCTAAGATTCGAATGGGCTAGATTCGAGAGTGTCTTGTGGACAGACTCGAATGGGCCTTGGGCCAGATTCGAGCTTGGCCCACAACAGACTCGAATCAGGGTCTATAATTAGAGATAGACTCGAATCATTAAGGGACTTTTAGCAGAATTCGTGAGGAGTTAAGCAAAAGGCGATCTCGAGTTTATCAGCTAGGTGAGTGCCGTTTCGGAGAGAATTAGTTCGTAGGATCGTTCGTGTGTCGTTCGTTCAGCGTCTAATAGTCTCCGTGTTCCGTTGGTTGAGAGTTGTCCGTCTAACCGTCAACGAGGATTCCGCACTCGTTCACGGATCCGCGTCTAGATAGATCTTGCAGTCGTAGACCTTACAAGTGGTATCAGAGCCTACGGAGTGTTCTTGGTGTTCATCAGATACATTCTAGGTTTCTTGACGCTAGTTGGACGGTTTTGCTCTCAAAAACGTGTTTTCAAGCTTAGCAAATTCATATTCGGGAAACACTTTGTGGTTTTTCACGTTTTTGATCGAAATCATTATTTTTCGTTTGAAAAATAGTGATTTAATCTGTAAAACGTCAAAAAATCAAAGTGTTAGCTGTTTTTCGAGTTTGCGGCGCTCGAATCTATAGGGGTAATTAGGGTTTCACTTTAGTCTCGAGTCTAACCTAAATACGCTCCTTTCGAGTCAATTTCAGAGAATTTCGAATCTATCTTGTTTCGAATCTGTTGCTTCATTCGAATAGGATCTCGAGTCTAGATTAGTTTCGAGTTTGTTTCGAGTCTAGTATCTTTTTCGAATCTGTGTTTCGAATCTGCTGAAATTCGAGTCTGCTGACCTTCGACTCTAAGGACCATCGATTCTAAGGATTTGTTCGAATCTGACATAATTTCGAATCTAATTGAATTTTAAGACTTAATCGAATTTAATCACAAAAGATTTAATCTTAATTAGTTTCGAATCTACCTAGATTCGAATAAGTTAGTCTAAATCAGTTTCGAATTAACTTAATTAAGTTCAAATTCAATTTGTTTCAGAAAAGATGTCAAATCTTCAGAAATTCCTTGAGATGGATCACGAAGTTGGGAAGGCAAATGCACCACCTAAGTTGATGAAAGTTGAGGACTATTACTGGTGGAAGGATCGATTTACAGATTTTGTACGATTCAATGATATGCGCATGTGGGTGTGCATAGATGAAGGGTACGTCCCGCCAGTATCTGAAGTTGAAGGCCGTCAAAAGGTCTTGTCATATCAGATGATGAAAGAAGATGACAAGAAATTTTTTGAAGCCGAAAACAAAGCTTTTTCCATAATCCGTATGGCTTTACCTCAAGATATTTTGCACACATTTCGGACTCAAAGGACGTCGAAGGAACTTTGGGAGTCTCTCGAGAAAAGGTGTGAGGGTAATCCTCGGGTGCGTAGAAAGCGTACAGAGCTGTTGAAACAACAGTTTGCGATTTTCAAGGCAATTAAGGATGAACAGTTGGATGATATTATCACAAGGTTCTATCATCTGATAACGGAACTTGAAAGTCATGGAATTGAGTATTCGGACACTGACAAGAACAACAAGCTTCTTGATGCCCTACCAGCCAAATGGGCTATGTACGTGGCAATGATTAAGCTGAATGAGGACAAATACTATACTCAATCACTTGATGACATTGTGGGAACGTTGAGGGCATATCACTTTGAGATGATTAAGGCTGAGACTGATTATGAGCAAGTCCAGAATCCAGCAATGTATTTTGGAAAGACGTCAAAATCTTCAGCAGCAACCGAACCGAAGTCTGCTACAGCGTTTTTCTCTGGAGAGACATCATCACCAGCAGAGTCTGAAGACTCTTTGAATCGCGCGTTCTTAGGATTAGGAAGATCGGAAGAACCGCAACCTCAAGTCCAACAGGCATCGACAAGTCAAAGCTATTCGAAGATGCCCATGAGCGCAAAGTCAGCGGAAGAGCATCTGAATCTACTTGCTTCTTTTGTGGCCGCATACGGAAATTGTGTTCAAGGGAAAATCAATGACCCAGCTCTATGGGATGAAGATTACGATCAGGTCGACCCTGATGACTTAGAGGAAATGGATCTTAAGTGGCAACTGGCCATGGTGACCCAGAGGGTAAAAAGATTCATCAAAAGAACTGGGAGGAATCTGCAAATGAACAACAAAGGGATAGGATTTGATAAGTCTAAGGTGAAATGCTACAACTGTCAGGGATTGGGACACTTCGCCAGGGAGTGTCAAAGACCGAAGGTAGAGACATACCAAGGACAGAGTCAGCATCAAGGACAGTACCAAAATCAGTCCCAACAAAGATACCTTCCGAGTTCCTCTTCTGGTCAAGCCAATCTAGCGGGTCTACTATCCAATGTCACTTCTGACAGACAGCTAGATGGTACCTATGACTGGAGTTCACATCCTGAGTCCAATGCTAGAGCTTTCATGGCTGAAGTTACGGAGAATGGTTGTGAAGAAGACGAGCAGACCATAAGGGAAAACAGTCCGATGTGGGTTGAAAAGGCGAATGGTCAGACAGTGCTGGAGTTTGCTGCTCAGATGGCCAACGTGGAATCTGATAACTCAAAGGTTAGTCTGTCTTATTCTTTATTTCGTGAATTATGTGCTTTGTGTGCTACTTCTAATGCTAGGTTAAATCTAGTCTTAGAATCACATAAAACCATAGCTGCTCAAAATGAGAACTTAAAAATAGAAAACGCTAGCCTAAATGATATAAAGCAAGACTTAAAAGAAAAGCTTAAGGCTGATGCTCAAGACGTGGTAGTTCTAAAAGACAAACTCAGCGAGCAGTGTGTTAGGATAGAACTAATGTATGAGCACGTAGAGGCCTTAACAAAAAGTCTTAAGGACAAGGATATAGAGCTAGCCGAGACCAAGGTTAAGGTAGCAGAGGCAAATAGTAAGCTGGAAAAGTTTAGGAATTCGAGCCTAAATCTAGGAAAAGTCTTAGATGCCCAAAGACAGTCTAAGAAGCCTGTAGGTCTAGGTTTTCACGAAATTCCTCCACCTTTCAATGCTAATTATGTGCCTCAGCCTCAGGAGAAAACTGACAAGTCTGTAGACTTAGAGGACCTACCTGAACCGACACCAGAGCCTACAGTTGAAAATACACCTCAGGTGGCTGACTCAACCGTCAAGGTCAAGAAAGTGAAATTTGTGTCTTCCTCCAGTGAAACACCTGCAGGAAAACAGAAAATTTCATGGGCTGACCAGGTCGACGAGTCAGACATCATAGCGGTACCAAAGGAAGTAGACACTAGTGAGACACCTAGATCTAAGGGAACAACCAAAAAGTCCATGGATAAGATGTCTTGCTTTAGATGTCACGAGAAAGGGCATGTTGCTTCTCACTGTCCACTTAGGAAAGCAGATGTTACCCCTAAGACAGTGAACCCAACACCTGTTAAGCCCTCACCCAGTGTGGCAAGCAGCAGTAGTTCTCAACCTACCGAGAAAACTGTGCAGGCCGCACCCAAACAAGTTGTGAAAACCACACCGGTTAAGGTTGGACCAAAGGAAGTGATTAGGACAAATTCACCGAATCGTGTCATTAATCAATCTAGGTTAGCACCACAACAAGTCTATAGGAGCACCACACCTAGCAGGTCACATACTCCAGTTAGGTCTCATACTCCAGTTAGACAATATGCACCGGTAAGAGCTCAAGGATCACAGTCAGAAATGGCATATAATAGAAATTATTCCAGAGCTCCATAACAAATGCCTACACCACGGCAAAGTGTGAACTTAAATCACTCGGCACCACAACAGAATTCAGTTCAAAGGCCCAAGTCACCTGAAAGGCGAGATGGGTACTTGAAAGAGTTCACGCATGTGGACGAGAATGGTATTACCAAGTCAGTCATGGCTTGGGTTCCCCGTGATAACTAACCTCTTTTCTTTCATGTGCAGGAGATAACTACCGGTCCAAACAACAAGTGGTTCGTCGACAGTGGTTGCTCCAGGCACATGACGGGGGAAAGAAGTCTACTCACAGACTTCAAGGGAGGTAATAGGGGATTTGTATCATTCGCGGGTAACAAGGGTGGAAATATCACTGGAACTTGAGAAGTCACTAATGGGACGATTACTTTGGATCAAGTTTATCACGTTGATAAACTGGTTCATAATCTCATTAGTGTCTCTCAAATCTGTGATAAGAAGAACTCGGTGTTATTTACTGACACTGAGGCGTTAGTGCTAAAGCCTGGATTCAAAATTCCTGAAGAATGGGTGTTGATGCGGGCGCCAAGGAAGAACGACTTGTACATGCTGGATATGAACAAGCCAGAGACTTCGATGGGGCCAATTTGTCTACTATCCAAAGCTTCGGAGACGGAATCCGTCCTGTGGCACAGACGCATGGCTCACCTGCACCTGAGAAAGATGAATTACATAACGAAGCATGGACTGGTGCAGGGTGTGCCCATGAAAAGTTTTCAGTTCGAGGATAAGTGTCTACCTTGCATGAAGGGCAAACAGCACAAGAAGACACACAAGTCCAAGAAGCAGAATTCCATAGCCTCAACATTCGATCTGTTGCACATGGACCTTTTCGGCCCAATCAACAAAAGGAGTATTGGAGGTAGTTGGTACTGCTTAGTTATCACCGACGATTACTCACGTTTTTCTTGGGTTTTCTTTTTAGGTACGAAGGACGAGACGGCTGCAAGGCTCATCGGGTTCTTGGACCAAGTGGAGAACTCATACGGAACTAGGGTTAAATATATTCGTAGTGATAATGGAACTGAATTCAAAAACACTGTAATTGGTGTATATTGCCTATCAAAGGGCATAGTGCATCAATTCAGTGCACCATATGAACCTCAACAGAATGGGGTGGCCGAACGTAAAAATAGAACTTTGATTGAGGCTGCAAGGACTATGCTTTCGGATTCAAAGCTTCCTACCATGTTTTGGGGGGAGGCAGTGAATACCGCGTGCCACATTTTAAACCGAGTCCTTACAGTCAAATCATTGAACAAAACATGCTATGAAATTTTGAATAAACGGCCACCTAACTTAACTGGATTCGAACCGTTTGGAGTACCATGCACACTTTTAAGAACAAAACATCAACCGAAGTTTGGTGAAAAGGCTGACGAAGGATACTTCCTAGGTTATGTGCCAAACTCACCAAACAAACGGGTGTTTAACAAAACAACTGGTACTGTGGAGATTGTGTATAACATTGAAGTCACAAGTTATACACATGAACCCCAAACTGGTCCGGAATGGATATTTGACTATGATAAGTTATTTGAGTCATTTAACATTCCTCTGGATGATAATGCAGGTACAATCGAGAAGGACATGGCGACGTTGCATCTGAACGACGATGGCCAAATCTTTCCAAGGACCACGTTCGAATCTACGTCCGAGCCTACTGCGACTGTAGATGGATCTCCAGAAGTTGCTGATCAAGAGGCACCTAACACTGAGAATCAGACTCAAGCTTCAAGTTCTAACTCTGAGGAAAACGTCCGTGAGGAAGAAAATGTAGAAGCTGAGCCTGTTCCCCCTTTAGGTGAAATAGGATCCAACTTAGGAGATAATCTAAGTGTTGATGAAATAGAGACCTCTAGGATTAACAAGAACCATCCAATAGAAAGCATCATAGGAAATCCTAACGAGGGTGTGAAGACTCGGAGTAGTGTAAAAAACAACACCGTGTTGTTGTCGATGATAAACGACTCCGAGGCATATCACACATGTCTTTATTCATGTTTCATATCGCAAGTAGAGCCTAAGAATGTGCAAATGGCACTTAAGGATAACTCCTGGGTTGAAGCGATGCAGGAAGAACTTTCACAGTTTAGGAAACTAGAAGTGTGGGAGTTAGTTCCGTTACCTCGAGGGGAGATTGCAATAGGAACCAAATGGGTTTTTAAGTGCAAAAGAGACGATCGGGGTATAGTCACGTGCAACAAGGCGAGATTAGTTGTAAAGGGTTTCAACCAAGAGGAGGGAATCGATTACAACGAAGTTTTTGCACCAGTAGCAAGGCTAGAAGCCATTAGGTTGTTTCTAGCGTTTGCCTCCTTCAAAGGCTTTAAGGTATATCAACTAGACGTTAAGAGTGCTTTCCTGTATGGGAAAGTGAAGGAGTTGGTGTATGTAGAACAACCGCCCGGGTTTACAGATCCTAAATATCCTGATAGAGTATATCGCTTAGATAAGGCTCTTTATGGATTACATCAGGCACCTAGGGCGTGGTATGAGACTTTATCCAACCATCTTTTAGAAAACGGTTTTGAAAGGGGTAGGATAGATAGTACTCTATTTGTGAAGAGGAAGGGAGAACACTTTATCTTGGTACAAGTGTACGTCGATGATATCATTTTTGGATCATCAGACGAACAAATGTGCAAAGATTTCGAGAAGGTGATGAAGTCTAAGTTCGAGATGAGTGCTATGGGGGAGTTGAATTTCTTTTTAGGGTTACAAGTTGACCAAAAGAATGAAGGGATGTTTATCCATCAAACTAAGCATGTCTATGACATATTAGAACGGTTTGGGATGGAGGGAACTAAGTTGACTGCCCACTTCAGCATGCCGATTCAAGTGAATCACAATCTCGGGCCGGGTACTGAAAGTGATACCGATGTGGATCCGACTTTATATCGGGCCATGATTGGGTCACTTATGTATTTAACTGCTTCAAGACCTGACATAATGTTTGCTGTGTGTATTTGTGCTAGGTTTCAAGCGAATCCAAAGGAGATGCATATGAAAGCTGTGAAGCGGATTCTACGATACCTCAAGTCGAAACCGAAGCTGGGACTTTGGTATCACGCAGAGGGAGATCTAGAGTTGGAGGCGTTCACAGATTCTGACTATGGAGGATGCAGCTTGACGCGCAAATCAACGACTGGAGGTTGTCAGTTCCTAGGAGGGAGACTGGTGTCCTGGCAATGCAAGAAACAAACATCGGTAGCCATTTCAACGTGCGAGGCCGAGTATTTTGCTGCTGGTAGTTGCTGCTCACAGGTTCTGTGGATACAACAACATTTGCGGGATTACGGTTTGGCTTACACTCAAACTCCTATTAGGATAGACAATCAATCTACAATTGCTATAACTAATAATCCAGTTAAACACAGTAAAACAAAGCACATAGACATAAGGCATCATTTTATTCGTGATTGTGCTGAAAAGAACTTAATCAAACTGGTAAAGGTGGCAACAGAAGATAATAATGCAGATTTATTTACCAAAGCGTTTGATAAGTCACGGTTTGAGTATTTAATTCAACTGAATGGAATGCGCAACCCAGAGTAATTTGACCTTAGTAGTAGTAAGTTTATTTTATTTTATTGTAGAGTAGTAGTTTTTCTTTCTTTTCAGTAATCTGCTAATTTAGGAAAGTTTCTATTTTTAGTAAGTTTCTATCTTTAGTAAGTTAGTAGGTTAGCTTATTTTACTGCTTTTCTTATGAAAAAATAAAAGAAAAAAAGAGAGAAAATTACAAAAATACAAAAAAAAAGAGAATATCAGAAAAAAGAGTTAGGTCTTAGATACATAGGTTCAAAGTGACGAAAATTAGCACCGTCGTTACAGACTCTAAGTATTTAGGCTTTCACACATAATGCAACTAAATCCTAAGTGTTATACTTTACTTAGTTTGATGTGTTGGTAGGCATAATACATATAGGGAATCTCAAGGCTAATAAAATATTCTAGAAATAGTCAAGCGTGTCACTAACTTAGATATATGACCAATCGGTCTTAATTTTTATGTACAAGACATACAAACATTGAGTCTAAATGAGGTATGCAAACTTTCTGGGGATGTATGGCAACATCAAATACATCTGAAAATGGAAAGAATAGAAATATCATGTAAAACTGAGAGTCGAAAACATGCAACTCTGTTGTACGTAAGTACAGACCTGTTGTCTCTGTTTAGATTCGGGTTAGCAGACATGTCGCTTTGTTGTACGTCAGTACAGACCTGTCACCGCTATCTGCTAACTTTAAAAGAAAACCTTAAGGCGAACTAAGACACTTTGTTGTATGAAAATACAGACCTGTGTCCGATGTTTGTCTTTTAAAGAAAGTTTGCAAATACCAACAAGTTAGAATCTTTATCTGTGTGCCTTGATCATAAAAGTATGTCTATGTCTGAGTCACGTAAGATAATTTCCTGATAAATAAAAAGGCCAAGGGATATTCCGAAATGTAGAATGTTTAACGGGGTAAAATACCAACAATCGGCTAAATAGGTATGTCACAACAAACAATCAAAGGAATCAAAAATTCCTAAGTGTGAAAGTTTAAGTACTGAAAGTTAGTATCAGACATCGCTATCTGATTGAACCTTTCTTAGACTATACTCATCAAAAATATGTTGTTAAGTATTTAGCTTAGATTGTAAATTTTTCTTAAGTCTAGATTAAATTTTTGGTCAAAATTTTATTTTACTTTATTTTATTTTATTTTTACCTTAGTTTATTTTATTTCATTTTAGTTTAGTTTAATGTTTTACTTAGGGAAAAGGTCAAAAGTTACTGAGGGTGCATTCAAAGTTGGATAAAATAAACAATGCGTGAACTATCTTGAGCTTAGGGTAAAAGAATTGGCATAGTTTATCTGGTTACACAATACCGTAGAAAAAGTTGGAAAAGTTGAAATTATTTCAAAATTTTCGAAATTTTTCTAAGTGTTGGTGGTTTCGAATCTAAGACAGACTCGAATAAGGAGTAATTCGAATCTGTCAGTAGATTCGAATCTTCGCTTAGACTCGAGGGTTGGTGGTATAAATAGGTTAACAGTAAGTCATTAAGTCCATCTGTTTTCGAATCTATACTATCGACTCTATCAAGGCGATTTCGAATCTGTTCTTCGAGTCTATCGTAATCCTCCAAAACGACATTTTGTCGAGTCTCTTACTTGGTGTTTCGATTCTACATATACATCTAGGTATAATCAACCGGATTGTACAAGATTTGTGTAGTTTTATGCACAATTTTAGACCAAATCGTCAAATTTTGAAGTTTTATAGGTCGAAATAGGGTTTTTGCTAAATTACCAAGATTGGACCTATAAAATATCAAATTAAAATCATAAATCAATGATTAGAACCTAGTTGAACTAATGTATGTGATTTACCAAGTTCAAAATTGTTAAAATCTTGGGTTTTTGTTGAAAACAAAACCGATGGGACTTCGAGGAGGAGAGAAGAAAGGGAATCTGAAGATTCGGATTTTGAAGAAGAGGAGGTTGCTCAACTAGTGACGAGGCAACGGGCCAAACGTCATCGGTTCATGCAAGGGTCTTTTTCGGCATCCACTAGTCAGTCAGAAGTTCCCCAATCCCAACCTCAAGCAACCGCTCCACCATCACCGCCACCTCAGCAGCATGAACCATACATTCCACCACCTTTCATCCCATCTCCCATTCAGTCCATTCCTTCTACGTCAGCCGCATATACCGAAAATCAAAGATTCATGCAACTCAAGAGTCGTGTTGACTTTCAGCACGTTCAAATAATAACTCTTACAAAAGCTGTAGGTGAACTCCAGGAGCATAACTCAAATCTTGATAAGGAGAATGCAGAGTTGAGGAAGATTGTGGAAAGTGTCAGAGACGAAAACACGGAGCTAAAATCTTTCGTAGCTGATCAATCTTCAGAAATCCGAGCAATGAGGTCCCTCCTAGAGCAACTTATGAAAAATCTACAAACTCAGGGGGAGACGAGTTGTAAGGATCAGGAGGTACAGAGAAGATATGATGATAATGAAGGCGATGATCCCGGCGCGAATAAAGAGATTGAGTCTGTAGATTTTCCTGCAGCTCAAGTTACACAAATTCAGGGGGAGCCAAGTACAGAAGGAGAAGTAGGAGGATCTGGAAAAGAAGCAGGTTCCTCGAGGATTCTGGACAGTGACATGATTGATGCACTGAAGGACATAGAGGAAGAGCTTATGGATTTTGACGATGAAGAAGAAGAGTTAGAAGAAGGAGAATTTATTCCAGAGGAGGTTGTGGACTGGAAATCAGACGATGAAGTGTTGGATGATGAAGACGATCATGTCAATGAGGTTATTATCAATTCAAAACCTGTCACGGAGCTATATGAAGGACAAAATCATAATGTGATTGACGTTGACTATATCAAGGTAGCCTCAGTCGAGGACAAAGAACTTGAAGAGGCCGAGAAGGAGCCATCTAGAGCTGACTTGATAAATCTTTGGTTCAAGAAAGAGGAAAAGAAAGATCAGTTGAAGATGAAGAAGAAAATGAGAGTTCCAGGTGCTGGAAGCTTCTCAGGAGGCATTATAAGCTGGTTCTTTGACAAAGAACTACAGCTATTTATCTTGAAAAGAAGAGATGGACTACAATACTTGAGGCGAACACTAAAAGCATTTAACTCATTGCCCAAGATTGAAGTAAAGGAGCTTGCATGGAAAGAGTTAATTAATATAGGTGAAGACCAGTACGCTGAAGTCGTGGCAAGACTTATAAGGAAAGAAGGAAGATCAGGAAAGTTCGAGCGACTCAAGCCAAGGACCGGAAAGAGGGTCGAGGATCAGTCGAGAATAGATCCTCATACAGGTAGGCCATGGGCCAGGATGGTATACAAACCTGTGAGGTGTCTAAAGAAAGTACCAATGAAATC
Source organism: Centrapalus pauciflorus (assembly GCA_020465985.1). Lineage (NCBI taxonomy): Eukaryota > Viridiplantae > Streptophyta > Magnoliopsida > Asterales > Asteraceae > Centrapalus > Centrapalus pauciflorus. The sequence goes on from JAANYP010006760.1 coordinate 157,290, forward strand.
GATGCCACAAAACATTTTGAGCAACATGAAATGGTGGTACCTCGAGATTGACACTGCTGAAGCCATCATGGAGGATCAAGACGAGCAGGTCATTTTGAAGGTATATGATCCACTGCATTTGATAAACCTATCAAAGGACGACCTGAAGAAGCTTCATGATCAGCCTATCTTCTTTACTGAACCATGGAGATCTGAAGCCAGGAAGTTCCAAAAGGTAGTTAAAGTTTGTATAGATGCTGGATTATATGCAGGTAGTAGTATATATAGCTCTAGTACTTAAATTTGATGTAATGTAAATAATTAGAAGCTATCGTCAAGGGGGAGTCTGTTGGTACACCCTGTGTGACGATAGCAGTCTAATCGATCTGCATTATGGTTTAAGTAATATTCTGAGTATTAACAAGTGTTTTGATATATATGTTTATATGTGTTTGTCTGTTATTGATTGTGTGTTTGAACTTGATGTAACATATTACAAGAAGTTCAAACATAAAGGTCAAAGATTAACTCAAGCATAAGTAAAACATAAGTTTCATCACTTAAGTATTTAAATGTATTGGCTAGATTCGAATAGGTAAAGGAAGACATTCGAATCTGTGATAGATTCGAATGTATCCTTAGATTCGAATGGGCTAGATTCGAGAGTGTCTTGTGGACAGACTCGAATGGGCCTTGGGCCAGATTCGAGCTTGGCCCACAACAGACTCGAATCAGGGTCTATAATTAGAGATAGACTCGAATCATTAAGGGACTTTTAGCAGAATTCGTGAGGAATTAAGCAAAAGGCGATCTCGAGTTTATCAGCTAGGTGAGTGCCGTTTCGGAGAGAATTAGTTCGTAGGATCGTTCGTGTGTCGTTCGTTCAGCGTCTAATAGTCTCCGTGTTCCGTTGGTTGAGAGTTGTCCGTCTAACCGTCAACGAGGATTCCGCACTCGTTCACGGATCCGCGTCTAGATAGATCTTGCAGTCGTAGACCTTACAGTTATCATTAAAACTCCAGGAATCGGCTCATCAAGCTTTCTCCTCTTCTCCCCCTCATGAGGAGCATCATCGGAGTCGTTGTCGTGCTCATCATGTTTCCTTTTCGACGAGGAAGCTTGAGCTTTGCAGGTCTCTTCCACTGCCGCCACTCGTTCAGAGAGATTACCTAACGCCGTTACAACTGTATTCTCCAAGCTTATCATACGCTCCCTCATTTCATCAAACTGTTCAAATACAAAATCTTTTAATTCCTCCTTCAACTCTTCAATTTGTTGTTTTGACTCATTTTCCTTAACAGATTCCTCCGCAACATCCTTTCCTTTCAAAAACTTCTGAATATTGGACATTTGAGCCATGACCTCAGCCAGTTGATTTGAAACATGCTTGTTTACTCCAGAAACAACTTCATTCAAAGCTGTTGACAAAGTTGATTCGGTCACAAACGGGGATAAACTCACTACTAGGTCACGAAGACTTCCAGTTGACACAACAGTTGAACTGGTATACAGAACTTCTGTGTGGCCAGTGCTCAGAGTTGATATCGGCATTTCTCTGACTGGACTTCCACCCTTTTCAAGTGACGGAGCAACAAATGCTTCCATTACTAAGGATGTTCCAGTGGGAACACTCAGTTCAGCCACACTAACTTCAACAGATGAAGTTACGCAAGTGTCCTAACTTGTATGTCAGCTAGACTCAGTGAATCAAATGAAGTCGTACACACGGGCAACTGTGTACTTGGTTCAATATCCATCAAGTCCAAGTGACTCTCGGATAGATTATGTGGCTCATCCCTGTGTGCAATTGAAACAGACTCCTGTTGAGAGGAGACTGAGTGGCTAGTTGGGCGTGCACTCGTCAGTGGGATACTGACTTGTTCAATGCTAACTCTCAAAGGAGAGCTAACAGTGGATGTGGGTAATTCCCGGCTTTCTGGGCTTAGAGGCACCCTCATACTCTCTACAGCTATGTGCTCAACCTCAATCATCATTCCCCCTCCTTCATGATGATCACCATCATCATCATCATCACCCTCTCCCTCTTCTTCTGGAATATCAGATAGAGTTCTCTCAGAATCAGATTTCTCTTGTTCTTCCTCACCTCCCCTCACACTTCCTTCACCCTCACTCTCAGAACGGCTAACCTGAACTTCAGCCCCTTGCTGAGGTTCCGCTATCCTTAAAACTCCTGGGCTAAGAGAACCCGGTTCTTGGGTCTCTATCGGAGCATGATCTATTCGATACAATTTCACATGTTCACTCTCTTGATCAGCATATTTGAGTAATGACTCTGGAATTGGCATTATGTTGGCATTCGGAGAGTCCGGCACTTCATGCAAACTCATCATAACATAGTCTGGGCATCTTTGAGAATTGGCTCTCTTTGGAATATTTTCATTAGCCCTTAAGATCCCTCGGATAAGAATCTGAATAAACCTTTGAAGTGGAACGAATTTCCTTGCTCTGTTTGTGGTTTTAGCAAGTACAATCTCCTTTAGATCTTCCCAGATACACTGAGCAAAGTCATAGTGCTTGTTGAATGCGATCCCATGAAATATCCGCAGGCAATGAATGCTACATCGATCAATTCCCGTATGCTTTGAAGTCATGCAACGATTTATGATACCAAACAATGTGTACCATTCGCCATTTAAACCATTTCTGTGAAATTTGGAGCTCTTCGGAAGTGGCTTTGAGTAGCCTAGACAAATCAAATCATGGACAAGCTCTTCATCAGAAACAAAATCCTCAAAATCTGCTAACTCTGGAAAGTTCACAGTGTCTATTCGTCGTGGAAGAAATAAATTGTGACGTAGCCTTGCAAGAGTGATCTTTGTCTTAAAATGATCAATTGTCACTTTAAAATGGTGATTACCGTCCGTAGGAACAAATTTGACAGTGTGCCAAAATTGTTGTAAGTATACTTGTGGAATAAACGGCTTATACTGAAGCAGATAACCAAGAGGATGGCCTTTTAGAATGTCCACAATGATAGGATGGCTTACTTTTATAACTTTGGAATCTAAACGGTGGTTATTGTCCCTGAAAGGAAGGCAATGTTTAGGCTTGACAAGTTGATTGTCTGGGATAATATGTGTTTGTGAGGAACGGGCCACTGAGGTTGATCTGACTGGGGTAGAAAGAAGGGTATGATTTGACGATGAATGGGAATCAGAGGAATTTGAATTTTGGGATTGCACTGGGGATTCCATTTGAACACCTGTAAAAATAAAAAGCAAGTTAGACTTATCAAGTACACAAATGACAACCTTCAAAATGTAGAAAAAGTTGTAACATTTTATCAGAAATTGCAAAAACTTGTGATTTTCTTTTTAAAGCATCGGGATTCCTGACAATAATTGAAAATTCTTGAAAGGACTCCAGAGTCAATCATTTAGAGACCAATGTTAGAAAAACACAAATTTATAACAATTTCTTAAAAAAATGTGACATTTTTCTTAAAACATAAAAATCCCACACTTAGAAAAATTTTCTGATGAAATTCGAAGTAAACTATAACTTTCTCGAATCATGCTTGATCTATGTCGGATGATACATGAGACAACTCGAATGATGAGTCTATGAAACTCGAATAAGACTCTGTAAATCTCGAATAATGAGTCTATAAAACTCGAATAAGACTCTGTAAATCTCGAATAATGAGTCAATGAAACTCGAATAAGTCTATACTCAACTCGAATGAAATTTGACTCAACTCGAATGAGTCTTGAGTTTTCTCGAATGATGATATGTACAACTCGATATATATATGTCCTAAACTATGTGCTGAAAATTTTCTAAGTGTTTGATACACTAGACAACTCGCATAAAGCTCACTTCTTTCTCGAATATAATGTGTATTAAACTCGATTAACTCTGAGTTTAATATACATCAACTCGAATGAGTCATGATTCAACTCGAATTATTCTCAGATGAAACTCGAATGACACATATAGGCAACACGAATGACATACATATCAACTCGAATGACTTACATATGCAACTCGAATGACTTACATATGCAACTCGAATGACTCTGTCATTCAACTCGAATGACTCTTTGACACAACTCGAATGGAACTGTCAATCAACTCGAATAACTCTTTCATTCAACTCGAATGAAGCTTTATTCGAGAAGTATCTATCTGCTTTTCTTACAAGTCCAGAACACTGATTTTATGAATTTTAGTTCAGGGCTATGTTTCAGTGTATAAAAACTTGTACCCCCCTCGAAAATGCATTTTAAACATATTTGTTTTACTGAACCTTGAACAAAAACAACTTTAAAGTTGTTAAAAATTCAAATTTCAGAAAAATCAAAAAATGCGAAACTGTTCTATTGAAAAATCGATGATTGTGTGTGTGTGATTAAAAAACGACTTATGAAACTTCAGATTCATAGTCATATTATCATTATCAACAATAGCACACACTTAATTTCAGTTTCAAGTATCATTCAAACAATTCACCATTAACGGCCATGAATGCAAAAAAAATTGACATACGAACACATAATAACATTCAAACAAATACACTGATAATATGCTCAAATAAACTGAAATAATAAAGAAAAACAAAGCTTGACTCACAATATTGATGAAATTAGATCGTCGGTTTGTGGGTTTTTGAGGTTTCTTTGAAGTGAAGAAAGGTTGTGGAAGAAGGTGAATTCTTTTTGAATTTCCGAAAAAGTGAATTTGAGTTTGAAAATTCAAATTTATATTCACTTTTTACCCGGCCCACTTTATTTTTCAACATTTCAAACTCTCGGCCCATATTTTAAACCAAATTAGCCCATAAACCACCTTTTCAATCAAAAATTGTGAGTAAAAAAAAATTTGAATATCAAAAAAAAAATTTAACTACACAAAAAACCAAAAACAAAAGACAAAAAAAATTTAAAATGGACTAAAAAAAATTCTTGTAAAAAAAAATGTCACATGAACATCACAAAAAAAATAAAATGAAAAATACACACAAACAAAAAAAAATAAAAGTATTAACAACAAAAAAAATATTAACAAAAAATAACAGTATTAACAAAATGCAATTGCTCCCCCTTGAATTTCTGAAAGTTGCTCCCCCTCAACTTATTATTTCATTTTTCAGCTCTGCTCCCCCTACAAAATAACAGATAATTTTTATCAGATTTATGCAAAATCAGATAAATTGCTTTTCTGCTCCCCCTGCACATGACAATCCTGATCTTGTTAAATTCCAAAGAATATAAACTTTTATAATACATGAATTTCAACATCAGATAAGAATCACTTAAAAATGAAATTTTACAATTATAATTTTGAAACTACTGAATTATTAAATCTTAACGATTCAACATACCTAATTTGTATACCAAAAAATTAAACCGCTTTTCATCTAACGCTTTGGTAAACAAATCAGCTAGTTGATATTCAGTAGGTACAAAATATAATTCTATATTTCCATTTTCTACATGATCTTTAATGAAATGATACCGAATGTCGATGTGTTTCGTTTTTGAATGTTGCACCGGATTTGATGCAATAGCTATTGCGCTCTGAGAATCACAGTATATTGGAATCTTCTTTGGTGTAAACCCGTAATCACGCAGTTGGCTTTTCATCCACAACACTTGAGAGCAGCAGGAAGATACAACAACGTACTCTGCCTCAGCTGTAGACAATGAAACACAATGTTGTTTCTTGGATGACCAACAGACGGGTTTGTCACCTAGGAATTGTACTGCTCCTGACGTACTTTTTCTGTCCATCTTATCACCTGCGTGATCAGCGTCAGAAAAAGCAGTCAGATGAAATGAAGACTCCCTAGGATACCACAAACCAAGATTTGGAGTACCTTTGAGATATCTTAAAATTCGTTTTGCAGCTGTTAAGGGTGATTCTTTTGGATTTGCCTGATATCTAGCACAGACACATGTAGCAAACATAATATCTGGTCTACTAGCTGTTAAGTACATTAATGACCCAATTATACCTCGATAATGGGTTACATCTACAGGTTTCCCTGAGATGTCCGCATCGAGTTTTGATTTTGAATCCGGAGCCATGGGAGTTTTCATAGGAGTACTATTTACCATGTTAAATTTCTTCAACATGTCTTGTATGTATTTTGACTGATTGATAAAGATACCATCAGTTAATTGTTTTACTTGTAATCCTAAGAAAAAATTTATTTCACCCATCATGCTCATTTCGAATTTTTGGGACATTAAAAATGCGAATTTCTTACAAAATTCTGGATTTGTAGACCCAAATATTATATCATCTACATATATCTGTATAACTATGATATCTGACCCCTGACGTTTTATAAACAAGGTTGTGTCAACTGCACCTTTTGTAAATCCACATTTCAACAGATATGTTGAAAGTGCATCATACCAAGCACGAGGTGCTTGTTTAAGGCCATATAGTGATTTATCCAAAATATATACATGATCAGGTTTCGAAAGATCAGTAAATCCTTCGGGCTGATATGTATATACTTCATCAGTTAGCTCCCCGTTTAAAAACGCAGTTTTGACATCCATTTGATATACTGTAAAATTTTTTATGTGCGGCAAAAGCTAAAAACATCCTTATAGCTTCAATGCGTGCAACTGGTGCGAATGTTTCATCATAATCAATCCCTTCTTGTTGACTGTATCCTTTGGCCACGAGACGAGCTTTATTCCGAATAATGACACCGTGTTCATCTTTCTTGTTCTTGAAGATCCATTTCGTGCCAATTATGGATTTGTCTTTTGGGAGCTCAACAAGTCTCCAGACCTTTAACCGTTCGAACTGGTTGAGTTCCTCTTGCATCGCCACAATCCAATCAGCATCCAGAAGGGCTTCTTTTACATTTTTAGGCTCAATCTTACTCAAAAAATTTGAAAATAAGCATTCATTTATTGTAGCCCTTCTGGTTTGGACTGATGAAGATGGATCACCAATGATATTCTCTATTGGGTGATTTCTTGTCCACTTAACTGTATGTGGAAACGGTTCTATTGGGTCTTGGTTGGGATTAGAATCGAAATATGGTTCGGGGGTTACTGCAGATGTTGTAGGTGGAACATCTGAGGTAGGAGCTTCTGACTGTTCAGAATTAATAGGGGTTTTGGAAGCATGTGGAGGTTCAATTGGTTGTACAATCTCAGTAGTTGACTGCACATTTGCTGTTGAAGCTTCTCCAGTTTCTTCTGAACTTTGTTGTTGAGAAAGATCTGAAACTACGACTGGATCTTCAGTGATCCTGTCAGGCACCAAATTTTGAACATTAGATTTGGGAGTTTCAAAATAATCATCATAAAAGTTCTCAAACAACTTATTTAATTCATTTTGTTCAGCATTTTGTCTATTTGACTCCAATGAAGTCTGCATGTTAGGTCCGGGTCCTGAACTGGTGTGTTCAGAAGCCATCACCACTCCTTCGTCAAATTTAACATTTACGCTCTCGTTGACTATCTTGGTTCTCTTGTTGTATACTCGGAAAGCAACCGACTCCTTTGAATACCCGATGAAGATTCCTTCATCCGCCTTTTGATTAAACTTTCCCAGATTGTCTTTATCATTCAATATAAAGCATCTGCAACCAAAGACATGGAAAAATTTAATATTAGGTATTCGTTTATTGATCAGTTCATACGGAGTCTTTCCGAATCTTTTATTTATTATTGAACGGTTTTGTGTGAAACACGCTGTTGCAACCGCTTCTGCCCACAAGAACAATGGTAAATTGGAGTAGGCCAACATCGTCCTAGCTGATTCCACTAGTGTCCGATTTCTTCTTTCAACACACCGTTTTGTTGTGGAGTCCGAGCAGCTGAGAATTGATGTGTAATTCCTACTGAATTTAAGAACGAGTCTAATGATTTGTTCTTGAACTCTGTTCCATTGTCTGAGCGAATTGTCTGAATGGTGAGTTGCAACTTTACTTGTATTTTTCGGATGAAGTCTATGATAGATTCGGTTGCATCTGATTTGGATTTCAGGAAAAACACCCATGTGTATCGTGAATAGTCATCAACTATCACCAATACATATCTTTTCTTATTTATACTTTGTACTCTCATTGGTCCACACAAATCCATATGCAGTAACTCTAGTGCTCTTGTGGATGAGTGTTCTGTTTTGGATTTATGTGTGGCTTTTGTCATCTTTCCTTTTTCACATGCCGCGCATAGTTGCTCTTTTTGAAATTTTAGCGCCGGCAGCCCTTTAACTAACCCTCCTTTAGCTAGGTTGGTCAGTTCATTGAAATTCAGATGTGAAAGGCGACGATGCCACAGCCATGCTATTTTAGATGTTGCTTTTGACAATAAGCAGACATCTTTCTTCAGATTGATCGAGGCTAAATCAATGGAGTACAGATTTGTTTTCCTGTTTCCTGCTAGAATTTCTTTTCCTTCTGCTGATCTGATGCTGCACCGATTGGCTTTGAACTTGACTTCTAACCCCTTATCACACAGTTGTCCAATACTGAATAGATTATGACCAAGACCGTCAACATAAAAGACCTTTTGGATGGTGATTTTGTCATACTTCAGACTTTCGTATCCCTTGATCGGACAAAACTGATCGTTTCCAAATCTTACCGTCCCACAGAACTTTTCTACAAAGTCCGTGAGTGTGTCTCGTTGTCCGGTCATATGTTTGGAGCATCCCGAATCAAGGTACCAGACATGGTTTACCTATAAAACGTAATAGCACATGAGGTACCCACTTGTAGTTGGGTACTTTAGTTTTAGGTAAATCATGCATAGTATCATTTGTTTTTCTAACTGATATGGCTTTAGGCTTATCGTTTGAATTTATTTTAGGTACCCATTTTTGAACTGTTCGTTTGGGTTTCCACTTTTGTACAATTCGCGGTGGAATTGTTTTTGAAATTTTTATCTGTGGATCCTTTTTCTGTCCATAAAATGGGTCCATTTTCTTTGGTTGCCATACGAGCTTATTATTTTTCACAGAGTCAGGCTTACAAACATAAGAATTCAAAGCAATTAATTTCGTTCTTGAAAATTTAATACAAGAATTATTAACAAGTTTATCCTTATTACAGACAGAATGTTCAGTTTTGCTAATTCTATCTGTAACAATTTTTTCTTTCACGCGCCATTCTTGTTTTATAATCTTGTTTTTCTCTTCGCTTTTCTTCTTTCGCCATACTTGTTTTCTCGACCCTTTCATAATGATATCTGGCATAAAAGAAGTATGTGAATTAGTGGATTTAGAAACTCGTTTCTTCTGTAAGTTTTTCATACCTGTTGAAGATTTGACTTTTCGGGCAATAGAGTCCGTTGATGAAGATGATTCAGCCTTTTCAAAACTAGGAGATTGAACAAAAAATTTTGTTTTCTCCTTCTTTTGTTGTATTGATGGTGAATTTACAGATGGTTTTAAAGACTCTGTAGCCATTCTTTGTAGAATTTTAACAGGTTCTTTATTACCATTTGATTGTTTATTAGTCAAAGGTTTGATAAATTCACCAATTTTACCAAACATTTGATCTAATGAATTATTATCAGAGTGCATGTACAGATCAAATTCTTTCTCTGAACTAATAGAGTCTAGAGAAGTAGTTGATTGTGGATCAGACACATTTATGTGTTTTGGTTTATTTTGCAACATTTGTTCCATTTTATTTAATTCTTCCTTGAGAGTTCCAGTCTCTGTCTCAAAATTCTTAATTTTCAATTCTAAATCAGAATTTATCTGTTCTAAAATTGAATTTGGTAAATATAATTTTTGAGACTGAGATGGTAATTCAGACAAATTCTTTTCAGAATAGGTTTGAATTAACTCTTCTTTAGTATCAATAATGTTGCTTGCTTCATTTATCTTTGTATAATCAATATAATTTTGCTTTTTGTCTGATCTTAATCTTTTTACTTCTTCGCTAGATTCTACTTCTTCAGATGCTTTCATGAATGTCATTTTTAATCCTAGATTCATGTATCTGACATCGTATAGTGTTGGTGAATTTGATATAGCTTTTGTCAGATATTTAGGATTTTCCCAACCAATACCAGATTTTGAGTTGTAAAACTCTGTATCTTTTGGTTGATTTAAATATATTGTTTGATCTGTTTGCCCTCTTTTAATAAATTCATCCTCCATCTGTTTTATTTTCTCATATAGTTTAGTTCTCTCTTCAAATATGGCATGATATTTTACAGAAAAGTTTGAGGCTTCTAACTCAGCTATTCGCAGACTTTCTTGTATATCAGATATTTTGTGATTCAGATTAAGTATATTGCTTTGAAGTTCTTTTTCCTTATCTTGTAAGTCTGAGACAGCTCGTAAAGCTAAGGCTTTATCTTTGGAAAAATCTAGAACTAAATTGTGTTCATTTAGAAGTTTGTTTTCCAACGAATGAACCTTTTTCTTTTCTGCTTTTAAGGATTTTTCAAACTTTTTAAGCATGAAAGCCATATTAGTTAGTTTTTCTTCTAATATGCATGAGTCTTCAATATCAGAATCTGAAATAGAATTTACCTCCGGTCCTTCTGAATCCTCTGAGTTTTCAGACTCTGAATCTTCCTCATTTTCAGCTTTATTTTGGCCAGATGCCATTAATGCAACTTCTTCTGTTGTTTCTTCTTCATCAGACTCAGATTCTCTCCTATCTGCATCCTCTTCATCTGTCAGTCCAACCCATACCTCATCTTCAGCTATCATAGCTGATTCACTTAGTTCAGATTCATTGAGAATTTCAGACTTTAGACAAATATGTGCATCTTCATCCAAGATATCATCATCTTCTGATAACTGTAACCAATGATCGTCCTCTGCCATCAGAGCTTTGCCTGACTCTTTCTCTTTGGCCAAGAGTGCCTTTCTTGTGTAGTAGTCTGAATTTTTGACTACAGGTGATCTGCATTCCCTGGCATAGTGACCTGGTTTTCCACAGTTATAGCATTTCTGCTCCGACTCCTTCTTGGCTGATTTATCTGACTTCTCATATTTGTCAGACTTTCGTGTACTACTTTCTCCAGCTTTCTCATATTTATCCTTTTTCTCAACTTTTCTAGAACCTGTTTTGTAGCGCATTTTGTTGTTTGTTGGCTTCCTGTAAAATTTCTTCTGAAATGCCTTCGTAAGCAGTGCCATCTGCTTTTTCATCTCTTCTATTTCCGGATCTGCAGATGAATCTGATGATTCTGATTCAGAAGATGTGCTGCTGATTACTTGTAAGGTCTACGACTGCAAGATCTATCTAGACGCGGATCCGTGAACGAGTGCGGAATCCTCGTTGACGGTTAGACGGACAACTCTCAACCAACAGAACACGGAGACTATTAGACGCTGAACGAACGACACACGAACGATCCTACGAACTAATTCTCTCCGAAACGGCACTCACCTAGCTGATAAACTCGAGATCGCCTCTTGCTTAATTCCTCAAGAATTCTGCAAAAAGTCTCTTAATGATTCGAGTCTATCCCTAATTATAGACCCTGATTCGAGTCTGATGTGGGCCAAACTCGAATCTGGCCCAAGGTCCATTCGAGTCTGTCCATATTGACATCCTCGAATCTAGCCCATTCGAATCTAAGGTCTCATTCGAATCTATCACAGATTCGAATGTGTTCCCTTAAGCAATTCGAATCTAGCCAAAACACTTAAACTCTTAAGTGATGAAACTTATGTTTTACTTATGCTTGAGTTAATCTTTGACCTTTATGTTTGAACTTCTTGTAATATGTTACATCAAGTTCAAACACACAATCAATAACAGACAAACACATATAAACATATATATCAAAACACTTGTTAATACTCAGAATATTACTTAAACCATAATGCAGATCGATTAGACTGCTATCGTCACACAGGGTGTACCAACAGACTCCCCCTTGACGATAGCTTCTAATTATTTACATTATATCAAATTTAAGTACTAGAGCTATATATACTACTACCTGCATATAATCCAGCATCTATACAAACTTTAACTACCTTTTGGAACTTCCTGGCTTCAGATCTCCATGGTTCAGTAAAGAAGATAGGCTGATCATGAAGCTTCTTCAGGTCGTCCTTTGATAGGTTTATCAAATGCAGTGGATCATATACCTTCAAAATGACCTGCTCGTCTTGATCCTCCATGATGGCTTCAGCAGTGTCAATCTCGAGGTACCACCATTTCATGTTGCTCAAAACGTTCTGTGGCATCGATTTCATTGGTACTTTCTTTAGACACCTCACAGGTTTGTATACCATCCTGGCCCATGGCCTACCTGTATGAGGATCTATTCTCGACTGATCCTCGACCCTCTTTCCGGTCCTTGGCTTGAGTCGCTCGAACTTTCCTGATCTTCCTTCTTTCCTTATAATTCTTGCCACGACTTCAGCGTACTGGTCTTCACCTATATTAATTAACTCTTTCCATGCAAGCTCCTTTACTTCAATCTTGGGCAATGAGTTAAATGCTTTTAGTGTTCGCCTCAAGTATTGTAGTCCATCTCTTCTTTTCAAGATAAATAGCTGCAGTTCTTTGTCAAAGAACCAGCTTATAATGCCTCCTGAGAAGCTTCCAGCACCTGGAACTCTCATTTTCTTCTTCATCTTCAAACGATCTTTCTTTTCCTCTTTCTTGAACCAAAGATTTATCAAGTCAGCTCTAGATGGCTCCTTCTCGGCCTCTTCAAGTTCTTTGTCCTCGACTGAGGCTACCTTGATATAGTCAATGTCAATTACATTATGATTTTGTCCTTCATATAGCTCCGTGACAGGTTGTGAATTGATAATAACCTCATTGACTTGATCGTCTTCATCATCCAACACTTCATCGTCTGATTTCCAGTCCACAACCTCCTCTGGAATAAATCCTCCTTCTTCTAACTCTTCTTCTTCATCGTCAAAATCCATAAGCTCTTCCTCTATGTCCTTCAGTGCATCAATCAGGTCACTGTCCAGAACCCTCGAGGAACCTGCTTCTTTTCCAGATCCTCCTACTTCTCCTTCTGTACTTGGCTCCCCCTGAATTTGTGTAACTTGAGCTGTAGGAAAATCTACAGACTCAATCTCTTTATTCGCACCGGGATCATCGTCTTCATTATCATCATCTCTTCTCTGTACCTCCTGATCCTTACAACTCGTCTCCCCCTGAGTTTGTAGATTTTTCATAAGTTGCTCTAGGAGGGACCTCATTGCTCGGATTTCTGAAGATTGATCAGCTACGAAAGATTTTAGCTCCGTGTTTTCGTCTCTGACACTTTCCACAATCTTCCGCAACTCTGCATTCTCCTTATCCAGATTTGAGTTATGCTCCTGGAGTTCACCTACAGCTTTTGTAAGAGTTATTATTTGAACGTGCTGAAAGTCAACACGACTCTTGAGTTGCATGAATCGTTGATTTTCGGTATATGCGGCTGACGTAGAAGGAATGGACTGAATGGGAGATGGGATGAAAGGTGATGGAATGTATGGTTCATGCTGCTGAGGTGGCGGTGATGGTGGAGCTGTGACTTGTGGTTGGGTTTGGGTTTGAGGCTGAGGTTGTGCATCGGACTCTGATGAAGTCCCCTGCATGAACTTGTGACGTTTGGCCCGTTGCCTTGTCACCAACTGAGCAACCTCCTCTTCTTCAAAATCTGATTCCTCCAATTCCCTGTCCACGCGCCTCCTCGAACCACCTTCATTTACAATCAATCTCGAACCATAAGTTCCAATTTGAGTATCAGGAACTGCAGCTGCTGGAACTTCCTCTGATTCTGATTCGGATTCTGAAGATGTTAATCTGTCATCTGCCCCTTCTGGCTCGTATTCCTCCACATCTCTAAAAATATCATCTTCATCTGCTGGTGGACTAAGCAGCTCACCAACCAATGCTGCTGCAACATCTTCATTGGCATGAGGCCCTGCCTCCCAAATTTCATTAAGCGTCTGGCTTAGCTGTTCAGCTTCTCTCGCAACATTTGAGGGCCCAGCTTCTTGAATTTTTGAGGGCCCGGCTTCTGTAACTTCTGGTTGCTGGCTTGTCGAAGGCCTGGTTGCCGGAATTTGACTCGCTGCTGGTCTCTGTCGGCGTCTTGGATCACGTGGCTGAGCACGAGGCTGTTGTTGCTGTTGACGTTGCTGTTGTTGTTGCTGTGGCTGAACCTCAACGCCCCGTGCCCAGTTGGCATCATCTGGGGCTTGAAATTCCCTATCCACAATGGCTCCAAACAATGGACGAGCAACAGGAACAGCCAATCTTCCTCGGTGTGAGGAACAATCAGCGAAAATCCTTTTGTCCATAACATTAACACTCAAAGAGTCATTGGACGGCGGCAAGTCTGGCAAGAAATGCCTTATCAGCATCATTATGAATCTTGGGTACAGCAAAAATCTTTCCCTTTCTGGAGCCGTAATTTGATGAACGAACTCCGAGAAGAACATCTGCGAAAAGCTGAACTTCCGATTATATACTAATGCAATAACTCCAGATTGGATCTATGACACTATGTAATCAAAGCCAGCTTTCTTCGGCGCAAAACAGACCATGAATACGTGCACCAAGAATCTCCATTGCCCAATCAGGCCACTCTTCATGTATGACGACTTTGTCACATCTAAACTGTAGCCCATTCTCAGAAAAGCAGTCTGCCTAATACTTAACGGGAAGTCAATAGGCCCATCTTCTTGTGCCTGAGATCCCAACTGCAGAACCTGACGCAACATGTCTGCAGAGAAGACTAACGGCTGTCCAGCGATTCTCGTTCTTAGAACTTTCGGGGTGACAGTGCAATTAACTTGTAAATGGTCGTAGAACTGCCGCACATATGAAATAACAATTGGGATGTTATGATATAGAGCAAAGCTAATCCTAGATTCAGCTAGGAAATCCAAAACTTGGCGATATCCCTGCGCCTCAGGGATATTATTGTCGGGATTAAGAACCATATTATGCTTAGGGACAAAAGCGCGAACCGCCATATCTGCACAATAAATAAAACTGTTAGGCTCATTAAAAATTAATAAACTTGTTTAAATTCAAATTTGTTTTATTTTGTACCTTTTTAAATACAAAATCTAACACAATTAAATTTCCACAAGTTTAATAAAATTTAAATTAAACAAAATAAATAAAGTACAGATTCGAAAGTAACAGATTCGAAGTGTCCATATTTGAATGTAATGGACAGATTTGAAGAGTCCCTATTCGAGTCTAATGGACAGATTCGAATATCATGGTCATCTCGAATCTAATGATAGATTCGAGAAACCCATGAACAGATTCGAAGGTCCTAGAACAGACTCGAAGTCCCGTCGGTTTTGTTTTCAACAAAAACCCAAGATTTTAACCATTTTGAACTTGGTAAATCACATACATTAGTTCAACTAGGTTCTAATCAATGATTTATGCTTTTAATTTGATCTTTTATAGGGCCAATCTTGGTAATTTAGCAAAAACCCTATTTCGACCTATAAAACTTCAAAATTTGACGATTTGGTCTAAAATTGTGCATAAAACTACACAAATCTTGTACAATCCGGTTGATTATACCTAGATGTATCTGTAGAATCGAAACACCAAGTAAGAGACTCGACAAAA
>JAANYP010006761.1:0-33602 GCA_020465985.1 Centrapalus pauciflorus
GGGGGCAGGCCTGCGCTTGCCCTGCGGCCCGACGCGCTCAAAATCTTATAAAAATGGCAGTTATCATTCCCATAAGTCCAAAACCCTAGTTCCAGTTCCAGAAGACGGTGAATTCGATTTCCTAAGCCTAAAAACATCAACAATTCGTCTTTCTACGTCAATTCTTCGATCCAACGCTTGTTCATCGCTACGATTATCAAGGTATACTCATTAGAATCCCTTAAACTTCATTATACATAAGTTTTATCACATTTTATCGCACATGCATGATTGAGTTTTTTGGATTTATATGGTTTTTATAGAAAAATGGTTATTAATAATTTCAAATGTTCATTTAATTAATATAAAAATTATTTGTGCAAAACTTTTGTAAAAATTATGCATTCTTCCATATTTTTTATCAATTATAAACTTTCGGTCGTAAAAGGTGATATTTTTATTGATTATTTTAAAATTCATGCATTTGATAGTGTTAGATTGGGCTCACATTGTTGGTGAGACTTAGGATTAGTAATTATTATTGAAAAAGGGTGTTAAATTATCAAGCATTTTTTTGTATAAAAACACCACATTTTTAATCCTTGATTTTTTGTATTATTTTTAGATGTCAACCCAATATCATGCAAATGGTAACCATCCTGGAACCTCCCAGAAACATAGAATGAGAACCCATGACCTTAGGGATGTCCATTTTGAAAAACCAATTAATGTTGAGTTCCGTGAAATTCCATCAAACACGAACAATGGTAAACCCCCTAGATTTCTCATAGAGCGTAGCATAAAAGAAAGTGATTATGATAATTTCGAAATTTTAGAGTGTTTTGAGAGGTTAGGATGGGCTAAAGCCATACAGTGGGAACTTCCATTTATCCACACTAGTTTAGTCCAACAGTGGTTCGCCACAATGCGTAGGATTGATAGGTCTGAAGAACACAATTTCAAACTAGTGGGAATGGTAGGAAATAGAGATGTGTTAATCACTAGAGAAAAGTTATATGAAGAATTTTTAATTGACACCGAAACACCACGTCCTTTGGAATTCTGGACACTGTCTAATACCCAGGGGGATAGAATGCGTACAGTTAATAAATGGACTAGCCAATGGGATCAAATGATAGAAACCGTGTTTGGTATTTCACTTAGAGCTGCCCGGACCTATATCGCCTTTAATAGAGGTGATTTATGCCCTTTAGCCAAAGTTATGTGGAAGTTTGTTATTTTTAACATACTTCCGCGTCATCAAGACACAACATATGTGAAACCACAAGAGATTCTAATAGTACACGCATTAATGATTGGACACCCGACAATATCCTTTGGGTATATCATCATGAAAAATCTGTGGGAATGTCATGTCTTAGGCCAAGGGATAAGTTACCCCCATTGTAGGGTGTTAACCGAATTATTCGTGATAGAAAAGACTGTGTCTGAGAATTTGCCAATACAGATCCTTAACCCAAATACCTTATGGTTTACAAGATTTACGATGTTAGGATTAGTTTTTGAGCGTACCGAGAGGGGTTTCCAAATTCGTTGTCCAAAGACCTCTAAAGTAACCCAAATCTCATTCACTGCACCCGACGACACTAAAGGACAAAACGACAAAGAGAATGAAAGATCATGGGAAAAAGTAACAATGGAAGACCTGATGAGATCTCAAATCAACATTCTGAGGGATGTCATGGGTAGCATTCTAAATGCAAACAAAGAATTGTTGAAGAATATTGAAAAGCTGCAAGAGGAACAAAACAAGCATGTGAAGTTGTTCCAAAGTAATTCGGACCGGCTCACCAACCTTCAGATCACTGTCGGAGAGTTAGAAGAAACCGTCGCATCTCAGACAGAATGATGGATTTTAAAATTGTTTGAATATTTAATTACGTGCGCTAAAAACATTAAGTATGGTTTATATTTTATTTTTCTGATGTGGTTTGGTTTGGTTTGTTTGGTTTGTTTATTTATGTTATTTGGATTGTAATAGTACTTTATTTTTATTTTTATTTTAAAGTGTGATGTTTATTTAAATTATAAAGATTGAATTTTGTTTGTTTTATTATGTGTTTGTTTAATTTTATTTATTTTAAATAAGGAATATGTACCGATCTATCTTTCTATGTTCTTAACCGATAAATTAATCTTGATGTGACGAGGACGTCACAAAAATCTAAGTTGGGTGGGTAGGTTATAATGATAAAATTAAATAATTAATTTAGCCCTCACAAAAAAAAAAATTTAGACTACGTTCCATATTAAAAATTAGAAAGATTTACAACCCATCGACCTAAAATGCAGATTTGAGCCCCATTTCACCATTTTCACAACCTTAAAACAGGAACCTACGGTTGGGTGTGTGGCTTCTTCCCAAAAACATTATTTATGTGCCCAAAATTTGCAAATTTAAGCTTCAAAACACTTACATTTTCACAAATATCAAAGATCTAGGCTAGAAATCACCTTCTTGTGGGTACTTTCATCTATTTTTGAAGATTTTTGGGTAGAGAAAGTGTGGAAGAAAAAGCTAGATTTGTATCAAAGAAAGTTTCCAATCACCATTAGTGTTTTTATTGAGTTATTGCAACTTATTTCATACTTTTTGAGCAAAAAATGAAAGCTTGAGCTTTATGGTCATCCACGGAGTTTTCATGGTGATTTTGACTTTTTAGAGTCAAAGTATGTGAAATTGCATAATTTTGATGATAACCTTGATGTATGTTTCATGAGATATGTGTTTATGTGTTAAGTTTGTTAATTTGCCATGATTAATTTCTAGAAATAATTTGAATTTATAAAGTTGGTTGCCCAAATGTGCATATATTGTTAAAATTATAAACTTAGGTGATTAGCTTAAAAATTAATTTTATGTGCTAAATGTTTTATTTAAAAATGATAAATGTTTAGTGCCTAAAATAATGGCAATTTATAGACTATATATAGGATGCAAAATGTGAGCGTAAAAGGATATATATATATATATATATATATATATATATATATATATATATATATATATATATATATATATATATATATATATATATGTATATATATAGTGTATCTTTTTAAGTGAGCATAATTGTAAAAATTGCAATTATTGTTTACATTATTTGATTTATCTCATGCATAGTATGGTTGGTTGGCACAAATTGTAGATGGCAAGGAGAACGAAACAACGAACCCAAAACGTTGATATCCCAATAGATTGGTCTTCAAACCTCCTTTTATCCCAACACCTAGAGCACATTAGAACACATTTATTTTTGTATAGGAAATATTCTAATAAAGTGTTGACTGAAAAGATGGTTAAGAGGAGTGACTTTGAGGATTACGGGATCCCATATCTTTTTGACTATCTGGGGTGGGAAGGTGTGTTTGAATTGGGTGGTAATGATATTTACCAATCTGATGTAGTTGAGTGGATGTCTACCCTATGAAGGGAGACGGGTCGTTCAGCGAGCGACTTTAGGTTAATAGGCACTGTCCATGGTAGGGACGTGGCGATGGATGAACAAATCCTTCACCAATTATTTAATTTAGATACTGGGGTAGGCTACAAGGGGTCTGACCAGCAGGGGTACAAGTATATGAATGAGGCCCAATTGGCCTTTACTGATATGACTTTGTCAGGGGAGTGGATGGAGCAGGTTAATAGAGTCTTTATCCCATCCATTTTGGATGCCGAGTCCTCCACTTCCTACAGCCGAAAGGCTTTATCTTCGAGGTGCAACGTGCTTCACAAGATTCTTGTGAATAACATCTTACCTCGTGATAGTGACCTGACCAAAGTCAGGCATAGGGATATCACTGTCCTTCACGCCCTTCTTAAGGGTAAGTCCAGGTTGTCCTTTGAATGGATAGTCATGAATGATTTATGGGCTATGTACGACACGAGAGAGAGAACGATCATCCCCCATGCTTGGTTGATCTCCAAGTTCCTTGAGAGGACAGGCTCACTTTCGCCCGATTCCCTGCTATCCCCCATTTCGGCGACGTTCATTACGGCCGCCATGTTCCCTACCTTAACTTTTAGGGAAGTTGATGATGGGTTCGAGATATTCGACAGAGAGACAAATAAGTCATATATCGAGGACTATACTAAGGATGAGAGGAGAGAGAGAGAGAGAGAGAGAGAGAGAGAGAGAGAGAGAGAGAAGAAGGCCGCCAATGAGGCAGAAGTTCGGCATTCTGAGCCGAACCTAGGTGCGTCTACCTCGCGCAGTCGAGGTAATGATAGCTTTGATTTTGACCGCATGATGAGGCGGATTGAGGATATAGCCATGGGTCAGGGTGAGTTCCGAGAGGATGTGACCAAGAGGCTAGATGAGATGAATGGGCGTATGACCCATATTTATGATAGGGCTATCACTTAGCGGGCCTCGTAGATCAGTTACAAGATGGGCAGAGAGCCCTGGCATACCAAAATGCCTACTACCAGCACCATGACTGGGCATACAGGGAGGGAGTTCTACACCACGAGGACTCCATGGCCGGTATGCGATATCAGTCGTATGAGGATTACACGATGCCCGACTACCAGGCCTATAATCCTGCCGCGATACTTATCAGTGCTATCCAGCGCATGGCAGGCAGGACCTCCAGACCAGATGTGTCCTCATTTGGTTCCGCCGACTGCACAGTTCACCCATGGCCAGAACCCGTATACCGACTTCTTCAACAGCGTCTTCGGTCCTCCTCCGCTGCCTCCTCCATTTGAGTGATCGTGTTTCCTTATTCTTTACTTTTCTGTCTTTTATTTTATTTTATTTTAGTTTGTTATGCATTTAATTTATTTATCGTAATTTCATTTTTAATTCTTAGCCGAGTCCTTTTTAAAGTTTTTAATTTTTATATAGTCTGTCATTTATTCCCCATTTGAGTCTTGTTTGCCGATCAGGCTGTGGAACATGATGATACTTAGAAAATACATGTGCGAGGGAATTGGCTAGTGTTGACAGGATATTTTATAATTAAGAAAAATAGTCGTAGTAATAATTAAAATTTTGGCCATGTAAAATGAATTCAAGTACGTTAAAATTTATTTGGGCTTAAATATAAGTAATGTGTCAAAAGGTTTTTGAAACCCATGCAATAAGGGGGAGAACTTAATCATGTTTTAGCCTCAAAAATAATTTAATTGTAGTCTAGATGGTTCGGAAAATTAAGTCCGTAGGGGTACCACTCATGCCTAATCCCCTAAAACCATTTGGTTTGGGAGCGGTTGACCGAAATCTCGTTACATGGACCATCTAGCTAAATTAGTGAAAAGAAAATAGATAGAAGCATGGTACTAAAAAGAAAATTTGTTGTAAACATGAAAAGAGGAAAAAGATGGTCGGAAGACCCACATGTTTTAAGTATTGTAACCTTGAGCTAAAAGGGTACTTTCAAAAGTGAGATACATTATATAAATTATAAGAGAAGTATATTTTAACTGAAAACGTCTACAATTTACATGTTAAGAATTTTAATGCATTAGTACGAAGGCTAGCTTGACATAAAATTCCTAGACTCACTGCCAATTCTTGCTCGTTACTTAGTTAGTTCTGATTCCAAAAGCTTGTTCTGGGACGACCAAGAGTTAAGTTGGGAAGAATTGATAAGTCTATAATTTATATGATTTCTGAGTCATTTTATGATCATTTTATGCACCAATAATTACTCCAAGTTTGTATTTCAGGGCCAAGATGATAAAAAGAAGCAATCCGAGAGAATTCAGAGCAAATTAGACTGAGGGGGCGCAGGCCTGCGCTGCCCTACGCTCCACACAGCGCCCAACCTGTCCAGATACGTTCCAGCACACGCCAGCTAAACCCTAGCCGCATCCGGGCGCAGGGGGGGCGCAGGCCTGTGCCTGGCCTGCGTTGGTGCGGTGCCAATACGCGTTTTTCAGCCCTGGAAACCCTGATTTCGCTTCTCTATAAATAGTGGAAGAGGGGCAGCTTTGGAGGAGGGTCCCGACGTGTGAGCAAGTGTGCTGAAGCTCTGCCGGAGTGGATCTACGATACGGGAACGAAGACGGTGGTTCGCAAGCTATCCAATGGCTCAGATCCGTGAGTGTGACGAACATACGATGAGCGGCTAATCCCATTAGCCGTTTACGGAGGATCTACGACTAAGTTTACTTTACTTTAATTTTTATGTTTTGACGTATTCATATTGAGCTAGATCTATTATGTGTATGCAAATGATAAACATTTGGCTATGATTATGATTATGTGTTGCGATTGGTAAAAGCAAGATAGTTTATAGTGGTGTTATTATTCGTGCCGAGTCCATTAGTTTAGGGATTAAGACGAGTATTAATGTTGCATACGCTATGCCGAGAGTTATTGGTTAAAATACATTTGATTAATTTAGTCACGCAATTGATTATGTCTATGTGATCATTGTATGAAATTATAGTGAGTAATACTTATGTCGTGGTGATTCCGTGAATGATTATTCGTATTTTGATTGTTTATCTTCTTCGTTAGTTACTTCGTTCTTAATTTTAGTTACAAGCAACAGTAGTTCATTACTCTAAACAACTCATTCAAATCCACGATTTCACAATTTAAATGCTTTCAATAAACCTATTACTATAAGGCTAATAACCTAATCCTAATTACAACCACACTCCCTGTGAATTCGACCCTTACTTCTCTATCTAAATAGTGGATTTAAGGTTTAAATCGGCAGGTCACAACGACGGCCCGTCAGGAACCAGAACCCCCGATGAACAGATGAATGCATTCAATGTAGAATATCAATTATCTAATGTAGACTATCACATATTCTATGTAGATTATCACATAGTCTATATAGATTACTACAGACGAACTGAAACAAAAAAAATATTTCATTTAAACATTTTATTAAACACTTGGTATGCAATTTATACAAAATACACAAAAAAAAACACAGTTTTTAACAAAACAAAAAACATTCAAATCTTGTGAACCATATACAAAAATATTTTTAACAAAAACATATATTTAAGTATAACTTCCCAAATCTATACATTCTACATAATTTTGTATTCTATATAGATACAACAATAACAAATTAATTAGTACAACAATAACAATATTCTACATAGATACAAACTAATTATAATCAATTTTGTATAAAATACTATTTATTCGAAATAAAGTATCATATATTATGTATAGAAATACAAACCAATTCTACGTAGAATACATAAAGACGTAGAACCATTAAAGCACAAAACAATTACAAACCAATTCTACGTAGAATACATAAATGCTATTCACTTATATTTGATGTTATGTTCTACTTCTATATTACGAAGCTTCTTTTATTTATATTCACATTGAAGTATTTTCAACTATATATGTATAATTGATATTTATGATGTTAAAATGCTAATTAATTGATATTGTTAATATGCTTATTTTAATTATATGTGATGTAGAGAATGCTAATTAATTGGAATAAACATTCTTATTATAAATCTACTTGATAAACTTTCTTAAATTAATTCAAAGCCTAAGTTTGTAAGTTTTATAAATTAAAGTATCAAACTAACTAAATTAATATTTAATATCCAATTTTTGTAAATCAAAGTATCAAACTAACACATAAGTCGATTAAAAATCCAAACATAAGCAATTATTTTTTAATGATGTATCAAATGGTGTTTAATATTGGGAAATAAAATCATAACTTTAGTAAAGAAAAACTCAAATTTAGTAAAAAAAAATGTCTAAAACTTTTCGGGTTTAAAGCCATAATCCAAACCGTTTTCGAAAAACCAAAAACTGATAATTCAAACCAGAAAACCGAAACCGAACGGTTTCTCCATTTCAAAAACCTAAATTTTCGGTTTGGGTTCGGGTTTGGCCAAAAACCGAACTGAACCGCCCCATGCTCACCCCTAGAGGTAGTTCCAGATCTTGAGAGAGAGAGATGGAGGGAGGGAGACAATGGAGGTTGAAATTTTTAAGGTTTGGAATATGAGAGAGAGAGAGAGAGAGAGATGGAGTGGATGACATATTTTTTAGGTTCATTCACTTATTTTTAAATTTGTGATTCATTATTTAAAACTTCAAAAACTAATGAATCAATATAACAAAAGTAATAATTTGTTGTTATATTTAATCCGGAATTTATGATTCATTATTTATATATTCAAAAAATGATGAATCAACACGTAAAAAAATTAAACACAATGTTTTAACATACGACTGGGTCCACATCAGAACCATCTATTTCGTGAAAACGTGAGAACCACTCTAAAATTTGTGCATCCAGCATATAAAATTGTGCATTTGATACTAAAATTAATACATTTAATAAATTTATACATTTCATGTAAATATTTACACGTCTAATAATATATTTGTCCACTTTATTACAAATTTATGCATTTGACAAATTTTGTGCATTTAACGTTCAAATTTGTTCATTAAGTTTATGTTAGAGTATCATGTTTATTAATATTAAAGACCAATAATGATTTTAAGTTAACAATTTAATTTTCAAATTTGCACATTTGATGTACAAATTTGTGAATTTTGGAGTGGTTCTCACGTTCTCACGAAATTGAGGGGTTTTTACCTGAACCCAACCATATATATATATATATATATATATATATATATATATATATATATATATATATATATATATATATATATATATATATATATATATATATAGATATAGATACATATATATATATATACATACATACATATATATATACACACACACACACACACATATATATATATACATATATATACATACACAGGGGTGAGTTCAATGGAAAACCTCTATGCATCAGAAAACCTTGGAAAACCTATCGTAGCCCTTAGATTAGATGAATATACGTCATTAGATTAATGCATCACGATACACTTAAAAGAATTATGCATAGGGGTAATTTCTGCACGTTAATAAAATTTTTTCTAGAATTTAAAATTTTCTCAATTAATTTATCCAAATTTAAAAATTTTAAGATTGATACTTAATTTTAAAATTAAAAACCATCTACATCATGAATTAAAAAACATTCATATGCATTCAATCATTTATCAGGCATTAACAAAATACCATAAAAAATCTTTGATCACTACAAGAAATAATTTCCATCTTCAATCGATGAAAGTAATATTCACTACATTCATATGCATTCAATCGATGATACATTATCTTCAATCAAAAAATAATTTTCATCACTCATCTTTTGACAAAAATGATAATTCACTACAAACTTTTGACGAAATTGACAATACACTAGAAACTACATGCTCATCATTCATCTTCATGTTCATTATTCATGTTCGTGTTCATGATGAGATCTTCAATGCACAGAAAATGACGTTGCATCAGAATACAAAAATGACAATGTTGTAGAAAATTTTGACGAAAATGTTCATCTTTAGACAAAAATTCTTTAATGTATCAAAAATTTCATGTTCATCGTGGGTTTTATCATGAGATTCGTTGTGTTTTATCATGAGACTTTCGATGCACCAATCATTCATTTTCGTGTTCATTATTAGATCTTCAATGGCGGACGTAAATTTTCATGTTCATCATGAAATCTTTGCGTTCATCATTCATTATCGACGATGAGGTAAAAGATATATATGACAATATCATGGTGGTGGCCGACGATCATGGGCAGTGCAATGCCGGAGGTTGGTGAATTGGTGGTCTATGGAGTGGTGATATGGTAGTGATCATCTTTCTTTGCTAAAGAGGAAGAGATATATATATATATATATATATATATATATATATATATATATATATATATATATATATATATATATATATATATATATATATATATGAAAAATGAAAAGATTTGAATTTTGAATTATGGTATATATAATAATATGGAAAGATATTTATTTGACTGATATTTACAAAATCAAGTTATTTTTATTTTATTTTTATTATAAATAATATCAAATATAGTGTTCCAATAATACCCTTAATGAAGCTTCTGATGCACCCAGGTCTCATTGTGGTGCATAACGGTTTTCCAAGATTTTCCGATACATATATGTAACATCCGCTAATTCGGAGGTAATTGATTAATTTCAAGCCGTTTAGCTCAATTATTAATTCGATAAAATATAAATTATCAAATTTGATTGTTGATATTTAAAATATTGAATTTTGTAGGTTTAAGAATTTGGAAGTAATTATAATATATAAAGCAAATTTCATCATATTCTTGATTTTTAAAGGTGTAAAAGGAAATTATTATTGATCTTTACATGGATTTGGCTAATAATATCAAAGAAAGAAGAAAGTCTAAGTTATACCAAATACCACTGGCAATGTATCAGTGGTAGTTAGTAGAGCTAGAAGCTGACCTCGGGGATTATCGAACTCAGGGAACGGCAAATAGAAACGAGATACCGATACTTGGGACATGAAATAACTCTAAATAAATGTCTTTTACGATTAATTAAGTCAAATAAATCTAGCTTTTAGAGATTAAAACTGTCTACACGTCAAGCGCTCAAAAATAACTCTAAATATTCAATTTAGTCGCATAAACATCAATCAAGTCGAAGGAAATCAAGCCGACATGCGAACGTTCCGTTGGGACATGAAAAATCATCCATAAACACTTCTAGATTCGTTACCGCCAAAATAGGAGATGTACACTGCTCTGATCAAGCATGATCAAGAGAAGTTGGAGACTCTCACTCTTAATAAGTAAATGGGACACTGAGAGCTTATAACTTTAAGATACAAAAGAAGGAGATAGAATACGATCAGGTACAAGAGCCTGAGATGTACTTCGGTAAGTCTAAGCCATCCACTTCTAGTGTACCTAAGTCTGGGGCTACAACGTTCTATTCTGGGGAAGAAGAAGGCATACCTGTAGAAGCAGAAGAATCGACTGGTAGGGCCTTTCTAGGGTTTTCCAAACCTAATGATCAACCACAAAGCTCAGGATCTTCATATCAGGAATACATAAAAATGCCTATGAGTGCTAAAACAGCAGAGGAGCAACTAAAGCTTATAGCATCGTTTATAGCAGCATACGGAAACTGTATTCAGGGAAAGATCAATGATCTGACACTATGAGAGGAAGATTATGGTCAAGTTGATCCCGATGATCTAGAGCAGATGGACTTGCAATGGCAACTGGCCATGGTCACACAGAAGGTAAAGAGGTTAATGAAAAGAACTGGAAGAAACCTTAGTGTGAACAATGTACGATTTGATAAGTCGAAAGTAAAGTGTTACAACAGTCAGAGGTTGGGACACTTCGCGATATAATGTCAGAGGCCAAAGATGGAAAACTATCAGAACCCGGGTCGTCAGAATTCAACCAGTTCAGGGAATCAAGCTTCAGTGGCTGGGTTACTAACAAATGTATCTTCAAACAAGCAGTTAGATGGTACTTATGATTGGAATTCTCATCCAGAGACAAACATTAGAGCTTTTATGGCTGAAGTGACTAAAACTGATAGTGGAGCAGAATAGGAAAAGAAGGAGGATGCCCAGCAGTCCGACACAAATCCATTGGTACTGGAAAATTCTGAGGAGCTGACTACTCTGGAGTTTGCAGCTTAGATGGCCAATGTCGAATCAGATCGGAAAAAGGTAACTCTCAACTTTTCTACTTTTCATGATTTATGTGTTTTATGTACTACTTTAAATGATAAATTGAATTTAGTACTACAATCACATTCATCTACGACAGCTCAAATTCAGTCTTTAAAATCTGATAATACTAGTCTATTAGACATTAAGGAAGATCTTAGGGCTAAAGTGAAAGCTGATGCTCAAGATGTAATAGTTCTGAAAGACAAATTGAGCGAACAATGTGTCAGGATGGAACTAATTTATGAGCATGTAGAATCACTGATTAAGGATATCTCCCTTAAAGATGTAGAGTTAGCAAAAGTTAGGGTTAAAGTTGCTGAGGCAACTAGTAAAATTGAGAAGTTTAGGAACTCATCCTTGACCTTAAGCAAAATCTTAGATACGCAGAGACAGTCTAAGAAACCAATTGGCCTAGGATATCAGGATGTGCCTCCACCTTTCAACAGCAACTATGTGCCTATCCCTCAGGATGAGACCAAGGAAACGGTTAAATCAGAGGAAGTAAAGGTAACTGAGTCGGATAAGGTTTCAACAACAGCTTCTCAGGTTAAGAAAACGGTAAAGTTTGTGCAGTCTAATAGTGTGTCAAAACTAGAGGAAGTTAAAACTGTTAGTGATAATAAACAAGAGGAGTTGCACAAAGTTGTTGATACAAACCAACAAGACATTAGTGAGACCCCTAAGTCAAAGAGTGCTTATAAAAAATCTATTGACAAGATTTCTTGCTTTAAATGTCATGAAAAAGGTCATGTTGCATCAGGGTGTCCCTAAAAGAAACCAGAGTCTACACCAATCATAGGAAAACAAGAACAAAAAACCTTGAAAACAGTGCCTAGTAATGCAAGCATGAGTAGTTCTCAAAATTCAGAGAAGAACTTGAATGTGACATCACGAGTAGGTAATAAACAAACACCGGTGTCTATCAGACAAAATGAAGGACTTTGGAATAATTCACCAAATAGATTCCCTAGTGAATCAAGGTCTGGCCCCCAACCTGTCAGTAGGAATCATAAACATAAGAGGAGTTATACTCCAGTTAGGTCTCATACTCCTAACATAAATCAGACACCTGGTAGAGCCCAGAGTTATAACACTGAAATGCATTATAACAGAAATTACTCTAGGGCGACATAGCAAAAGACAATCTAAAGGCCAATAGTGGATATTAATCACTCAACTCCACAACCGGTTCTTGCTCAAAATCCCAAGTCACCTGAAAGGAGAGATGGGTATTTGAAAGAGTTCAAGTTTATGGATGATAATGGTATTACCAAGTTAGTCATGGCTTGGGTTCCCCATGATAGCTAATTTGTTTTGTTTCATGTGTAGGAGTTAACTACAGGTCTAAACAACAAGTGGTTTGTAGATATTGGTTGCTCTCGACACATGACTGGGGAGAGAAGTCTACTGACAGACTTCAAAAGCGGGTATAAGGGATTTGTCTCATTTGCTGGGAATAAAGGAGGCGATATCATTGGCTTAGGAACAGTCACTAATGGGAAAATCACTCTCGAGCAGGTCTACTATGTAGATAAGCTTGATCACAATCTCATTAGTGTCTCTTAAATCTGTGATAAACAACACTCAGTGCTTTTTACTGAGAAGGAAGCGCTAGTGCTAAAGCCTGTATTTCTGATTCCAGAAGAATGAATAATGATGAGGGCTCCAAGGAAGAATGATCTGTATATGATGGACATGTCCACAACAGAATCTTCGATGGGGTCTACATGTTTATTATGCAGAGCTTCAGAATCAGATTCCTTGCTGTGGCACAGGTGTATGGCTCACTTGCAGTTAAGGAAGATGAATTACATCACTAAAAATGGCCTTGTGCAAAGTGTACCTATGAAAAGCTTCCAGTTTGAAGACAAATGTGTGACGTGCAAGAAAGGGAACCAACATAAGAAGGCACACAAATCGAAGACTCAGAACTCAATCTCTTCCACCTTTGATCTGCTGCATATGGATCTTTTTGGTCCAATCAACAAAAGGAGTATAGGTGGGAGTTGGTATTGTTTAGTTATCACTGATGATTACTCACGATTTTATTGGGTTTTCTTTCTAGGTACAAAGGACGAGACAGCAGGCACGCTGATTGGGTTCTTAGACCAAGTTAAGAACTCATATGGAAAAAGGGTAAAACGTATTAGAAGTGATAATGGAACAGAGTTCAAAAATGCAGTAATTGGTGTATATTGCCTAACTATAGGCATAATGAATCAATTTAGTGCACCATATGAGCCACAACAAAATGGGGTGGCAGAACGGAAAAACAGGACATTGATTGAAGCAGCAAGGACAATGCTTTCGGATTCAAAGCTTCCCACTATGTTTTGGGGGGAGGAAGTGAATACTGCTTGTCATGTTTTAAATAGAGACCTTACTGTAAAATCTTTGAACAAAACCTGTTATGAGATTTTGAATAAGCGACCACCAAGTTTAACTGGCTTTGAACCATTTGCGGTGCCATGTACTTTGTTAAAAACGAAACATCAACCTAAGTTTGGTGAAAAGGCAGATGAAGGATACTTCCTAGGTTATGTCCCAAATTCACCAAACAATAGGGTTTTTAATAAAACTACAGGTACTGTAGAAATTGTGTTTAACATCGATGTAACCAGTTATACACATGAACCCCAAATAGGTCCAGAATGGTTATTTGATTATGACTATGTGTTTGAATCATTTAACATTCCTTTTAGTGGTGATGCATGAACTGTGGAGAATGACTTCTCAACCTTAAATCTTAATGACAAGGGTAGAGTCTTTTCCAATTCAAGCATTCCCACGTCATCTGAAGAAAATATATCATCAGAAGATGGGTCCCCAACAACTGAAGAACCTTCGTCGTCAATTGATGTGAATCATATAAATAGTCCAGCTCAGAAGATAGTGATCACGAGGAGGATGTTCCGTCTGAAGTCACACCCCCACTAGGAAAAATAGGATCAAATCTGGGAGACAATCTTCAGGTCGATGCAGTTGAAACATCGAGAATACATAAGGATCACCCACTTGAGGATATTATTGGGAACCCAAATGTTGGTGTGAGAACTCGGAGTAATGTGAATATTAACACAGTGTTGTTATCGATGATCAATGACTCTGAGGCATTTCACACTTGTCCGTATTCTTGTTTCATCTCACAAGTTGAGCTGAAGAATGTACAAATGGCTCTAAAGGATAATTCTTGGGTTGAAGCAATGCAGGAGGAACTCTCACAGTTCAAGAAACTGCAAGTCTGGGAGTTAGTGCCTTTACCTCGTAGAGAAGTAGCAATAGGGACCAAACGGGTCTTTAAGTGCAAAAGGGATGATCCAGAAAAGGGGTTCAACCAAGAAGAAGGGATTGACTATAAGAGGTGTTTGCACCAGTAGCAAGGCTTGAAGCTATCCGATTGTTTCTCGCTTTTGCATCCTTCAAAGGCTTTAAAGTCTATCAACTAGATGTCAAGAGTGCCTTCTAGTATGGGAAAGTGAAGGAATTGGTGTATGTCAAGCAACCGCCAGGGTTTACAGATCCTAAGTATCTAGACAGAGTATATAAATTGGATAAGGCTCTGTATGGATTACATTAGGCAACTAGGGCGTGGTACGAGACACTGTCTACTCATCTCTTGGAAAATGGGTTCGAGAGAGGAGAATAGATAGTACACTTTTCATTCAGAGGAAAGGTGATGATTTTCTACTGGTACAAGTTTATGTCGACGACATCATCTTTAGGTCGTCAAATGAACAGCTGTGCAAAGATTTTGAGAAGGTTATGAAGTCTAAATTATGTTGATCCAAATTATGATCCAGAGAAGGGCGAAAAATGTGCGACCACAGCTAACTCCACTGTTTGGAGCTCTACTTGATCCAAATTATGTTGCTCCAGTGGATGATGGATGGCTGGACAACGATCAACAAGAAGCAGTTGTCCAGCAAGAATCAGCTGCACCAGTGCAACGACATCGTATTCCGGCTCTTGTAGCAGTGGCCTCTCCTCCGATCATTCAAGCTGATCCAAGACAGGAAGCTCTAGAAGATATTTTTGCTCATGGGGGAGCAGTGCAACCCGATATTGTGGAAACCGTGATTCAAGATCTTCTTCAACCTCCTGAAGCCCCGGGAAATTGAAGACATTGACAATTATCAGCCAGAACAATCTTCTGTGGCTGTGGAGACTGATTCAGAGACAGATTCCAATAATGCCAGTGATGTCAGGGAGGCAGCAAATCCTATCACGAATCTAGGTCGTCATCGGTCAAGGATA
This sequence comes from Centrapalus pauciflorus, assembly GCA_020465985.1. NCBI lineage: Eukaryota > Viridiplantae > Streptophyta > Magnoliopsida > Asterales > Asteraceae > Centrapalus > Centrapalus pauciflorus. The sequence continues at coordinate 15,835 of JAANYP010006761.1, forward strand.
GTTGTGCCGCCACAGACTGAACAGAAACAGTCGTGGCGTCTCCAAGATGAAGAAGGCGTTGATGAAGCATATGAGCCTGACGAAGAGGCTTTGGTTGCAAGGCATCAAAGGGCGAAACGACAAAGATTAGATCAATCAGTGCCCTCCACATCAACCACAACTCCACCAGAAACCACCACAACCACTCCATTACATCCACACCGACCGACAGTCAAAGCCTTCTTCAACTGAAAGCTCAAGTTGATGTCCAGAAAGTCCAAATACTTCAACTAACAAGGGCCATTCAAGAACTACAACAGCATAATGCAAGTTTGGATCAGCTAGTGGCTGGCCAACAACAGAAATATGCAACCCTTGAGGCCATTTTGTAGAAGCTGCTGAAAGATCGTGCAGCTCTGGGCGAGAGTTGTAGAGAGGATTAGTTGAGGAAAAGTCAGAGGGACGATGAAGGAGACGACCCTAGTGCGAGAAAAGATAGTGAGCTAGCAAATCTTTCTCAACAACAGACTGCTCAGCTTGCTGATCCGCAGGGGGAGCCTGGATCATCAGGCACTGACAAGGGAAAAGGCAAGGGTGCCGAAGCTACAGAGGTTGTTGGAGAATAAATTATTAGAGCCTTGGTAGGGTTGGAAGACGAAGAAATAAGATTTGATTTTGAGGACTATTTAGATCAGGAAGATCTTGAGGAAGGCGAGTTTATTCCTGAGGATGTAGCTGATTGGAAGTCTGATGATGAGATAGTGGTAGATGAAGATGATAAAGTTGATGAGGTGGTTATACAGAAGCAAACTGTCACAGAGCTATGCGTGAATGAGAACCAAGACGTGATAGACCTTGAAATGCTAAGATCTGCATATAATGATGAATCAGAATCTGATATGCCTGACCGGGAGCTGACTAAAGAAGAGAAGAGGAAATGGTGGTTTAGAAAAGAAGAGCAGAAGACTGACTTGGCAGTGAAGAAGAAGATGAGGCTGCCAAGTCCAGGAAAGTTAACAGGTGGAATTCTAAGCTGGTTTTTTGATAGAGAACTGCAACTATTCATTCTTAAGAGAATAGACGGGCTAGAGTACTTAAGAAGAAGGCTTAAGGACTTCAATTCATTTCCTAAGTGTGAGGTAAAGGAGTTAGCCTAGAAGGATCTCATAAACCTAGGAGATGACCCGTATGCTGAAGTCATTGCAAAGATTACCAGAAGGGAAGGTCGGTCCGGAAGGTTTGAAAGGCTGACACCAAGGGTAGGGAAAAGAGTCATGGACGAAACGAGGATAGATCCTTTGACTGGCAGACCATGGATCAAAACGTTCTACAAACCTGTTAAGTGCCTGAAGAAAGTCCCGTTGAAGAATATGCCACAAGATGTTTTGAGTAACTTGAAGTGGTGGTACGTTGATAACGAGACTGCTGAGGCAATAATGGAGGATGATGATGAGAAGATCATTTTGAAAGTATATGATCCATTACATCTTATAAACCTCTCTCGGGGTGATCTTCAGAAACTTCATGAGCAGCCAATTTTCTTTCATGAAGGTTGGAGTTCAGAAGGCAAGAAATTCCAGAGAGTTGTTAAAGCCTGTATTGAACAAGGACTCCATGCAGGGAGCACTGTAAATAAGCATAGTTCTATAGATTTATGAAAATACACTGGAAGCTATCGTCAAGGGGGAGTCTATTAGTACACCCGGTGTGACGATAGCAGTCTAGTTTTTGTAATAGATAGGGGTTTATTAATACAAGTCATGATTGTTTGTTCATATTTATGTCTTAAGATCATGATTGTGTATTGAGTTCATATTTAATTTGCATGATTAAGTTCATGATTGCTAGATAAGTTCATGAGATATGAACTTATGAAGACAAGTTCATGAGATATGAACTTATGGTGATAAGTTCATGAGGCTACGAAAGTATGAGAATAAGTTCATGAGGCTACGAACTTATGAGAATAAGTTCGTACGAACTTAGCCCTGATAAGTTCTACGAACTTATCTGCATGGGCTTGAATTTATAAGTTCGTGGGATTGGGCCATGCACGAACTTAACGGTTATATCATGAACTTATGTGTGTTATTTTATAACACTTGGAAAATAGCTTTCAGATTCATGTGTGTGAGACACAAGGCGAATTCAGAGATTTTCATAGCATTCAATCGGAGCAATACAATCGTGTAGGGTCAATACTTGTTCGGCTAGCATCTTGTTTGGCTCCATGTTCCCGCGTGTGTGTTTGTGATCGATCCGTTAGCGTTAAACGAGGATTCCGCACTCGTTTAACGTCGTCACGCCTTGATAGATCCGTAGAGGGTGGGCCTTACACCAACGTTATGAAATGTACCGTGAACCTCTTTTATCAGCTTGTGAACTTTCGTGGGACCAAATTGATATTTCCAGCCCTATGTATAAGTGCTTGTTGAGCAAAATCTAACCTACGTGCAGAAGTTAGTAGGTGCCTCTCTTCCTTATCCACAAATTCATGGTTGTGAAACGATACACTTCATACTTTAGTCCGTTCGATGACCTCAATCTCATTGATGCAGGACAATCAGTGCGTGAAGAAGCAGTGCAACACTTCTTCCTGGTGCATCCATCTTTAGTAATCTCATCATTGGAACCCTTGGCACCCGCTTTGTTACATACTATTAGTTTAAGCTTTATTATTCCATCACGGGTGGTTTTTTGTGTTGACCTAAGAGTGTTAAATCCAACAGCTCTTGCATATTTTTCATAACATTGAATAGTTTCTTCCAATGTATCGTGCATCATGCCTTCATACGGGATCACAACACCTGGTGCAAAAGGTATGTGCTACATCGTACCCCCCGGAGATGTAAAATCATTGCTTGCACAACACTCGCTACGATACCCAAATGCTACATATTGAAACTAACAGTTAGGTTATGATGTTCATGCAACAATATGATTAAAAAAGTCAAAAAAACAACAACTTTTCATTAATAAAAAAGAAAACGTGGTAAAAATCAGGAAAAAATTGTGGTGGATCGTGATGCAATAAACTCACTGTTTTGGTTTTCGGATGCCTCTTTTTTCTCGGCGATGTCTGTTTGATTAGCATCCATGTTCGTTCTATGAGTATTGAGATGATGAACAACAGTGGTGCATGAATGTTCGACCAGGTTGCTTGTGAACATACGTGGATGGAAGATGGGAATATCTAGTTCAAATGAAAAAAATATAAAAGATTTGTTTTAATTTTGTATAATAAAACTTAAAATCTGGTTGTTGGAGACAACTAAGGGATTCCAAAATTAAATTTTATCCATAATTCATAAACCATATTAAAAAATTTGGTATTCCGAAAAATGACCATAGTTAATCATTCTGTTGCATTGGACGACCCTTGTGATGCATGGTGATTCTTCGAGGTTTTTTGGTGCATGATGGTTCTCCATTGAACCCACCTATACACACACACACACACACACACACACACACACACACACACACACATATAGGGAAATTTGCGTAAAAATACCCTAAAGTTGGACCATTTTGTGATTAAAACTCCTAACTATTTTTTATTGCACAAAAAATCTCTACCGATAAAATCTCCTGAAATTAGGACTTAACCGGTTATAATAGGTTGCTATGCTTACATGGCACACATGTGGCGTCCACATGGCAAACCCAACTTACGTGGCGCCTACGTGGCACTACATGTATAATTTTTAAACTGAATTTTCGCATAAAAAACTCCGAAATTGGTGACTTTTTTGATTAAAACCCTTAACTATTTTCTTCTCACCTCTAACCAACACCCATATTTACCTCTTCTCTTCTCCTCTACTTCCGGCAACTCCGATTACTTTATTCCTTCTTTATGTTCGATGCTGTTTATTTTATGTATGTATGTTCGATTAACTTTTGCCGCTTAATCTTGAATTTTAACTTCAGTTGTGCCAATGGAATCGATTTCGTTTTGTGTTCACGAGTTGCATTTTTAGGTTCAAATTTATGTTCAATTTGTTTATTTATGTTCCATTTTAGGTTCTGAATATGATCAGCCAGAGCAGTGAGGTTCGCTAGAGCAAAGAGGTGGAGGTTTCATTGGGAAAAAAATTCATTGTTTAATAAATAAAATTTAAATAAATATCCATGTCATCAAAATGCAATCAGTGAAGACCCAATTTTAATTATCTTTGTTGGTTGGAGGTTTTTTATCCAGTGAAAATTAATTTGGGGTTTTAATTGAAAAAATTAAATAAGTTGGGGGGGTTTTTTACGCAAAAATCTATTTATAAATTTTACACGTCATCAAGTTGCAACCGGCTAAACCGGTTGCAAGTCAGATTTTTTTGCACAATCGCCGCACCACCATCGTCTCCCTGTCACGACCGTTGCATCACTACAATAGGCCTCCCTCGATCGCAGCATCATCGTCTTCCTCACCGACCATCTCCCTCTCTCGACCGACACACCACCGCCAACAACCACCGCATATTTGAATGAACGATGAAGGTTTGAATGATGAACACGATAATGAGATGCATATTTGGAACAATAAACGATTCATGGTTGAATGAACGATGCATCATGATACACATTGAAGGTTTAGATGTTTGAAGGTTTTTGGATGAAAACGTTGTTGTTGCATCACGTTAGTTTTAGTTTTTTGAATGTTGTTGCATCTCATTAGATTTTTTTTTGGATAAATATGTTGTATCACGTTAGATTAAAGTTTTTACATAAACACATTCGATTAATCACGAATGATGGATACGAAGATGATGAACACGAAGATAATGAATGAAGATGATGAACACGAAGAATGAACAACAACGATGCATCAGAATCTTATTATTGTATTTGAATTTGTATTATTTTTGTTAATTTTGGAAGTGTATTAGTTAAATTTATTTGGCATTTATTATTTATATATTTGATGCAATATACAATTAATATAAAATTAAAATTAATTATAAGTTCGTGGGATTGGGCCATGCACGAACTTAACGGTTATATCATGAACTTATGTGTGTTATTTTATAACACTTGGAAAATAGCTTTCAGATTCATGTGTGTGAGACACAAGGCGAATTCAGAGATTTTCATAGCATTCAATCGGAGCAATACAATCGTGTAGGGTCAATACTTGTTCGGCTAGCATCTTGTTTGGCTCCATGTTCCCGCGTGTGTGTTTGTGATCGATCCGTTAGCGTTAAACGAGGATTCCGCACTCGTTTAACGTCGTCACGCCTTGATAGATCCGTCCTTACACCAACGTTATGAAATGTACCGTGAACCTCTTTTATCAGCTTGTGAACTTTCGTGGGACCAAATTGATATTTCCAGCCCTATGTATAAGTGCTTGTTGAGCAAAATCTAACCTACGTGCAGAAGTTAGTAGGTGCCTCTCTTCCTTATCCACAAATTCATGGTTGTGAAACGATACACTTCATACTTTAGTCCGTTCGATGACCTCAATCTCATTGATGCAGGACAATCAGTGCGTGAAGAAGCAGTGCAACACTTCTTCCTGGTGCATCCATCTTTAGTAATCTCATCATTGGAACCCTTGGCACCCGCTTTGTTACATACTATTAGTTTAAACTTTATTATTCCATCACGGGTGGTTTTTTGTGTTGACCTAAGAGTGTTAAATCCAACAGCTCTTGCATATTTTTCATAACATTGAATAGTTTCTTCCAATGTATCGTGCATCATGCCTTCATACGGGATCACAACACCTGGTGCAAAAGGTATGTGCTACATCGTACCCCCCGGAGATGTAAAATCATTGCTTGCACAACACTCGCTACGATACCCAAAAGCTACATATTGAAACTAACAGTTAGGTTATGATGTTCATGCAACAATATGATTAAAAAAGTCAAAAAAACAACAACTTTTCATTAATAAAAAAGAAAACGTGGTAAAAATCAGGAAAAAATTGTGGTGGATCGTGATGCAATAAACTCACTGTTTTGGTTTTCGGATGCCTCTTTTTTCTCGGCGATGTCTGTTTGATTAGCATCCATCTTCGTTCTATGAGTATTGAGATGATGAACAACAGTGGTGCATGAATGTTCGACCAGGTTGCTTGTGAACATACGTGGATGGAAGATGGGAATATCTAGTTCAAATGAAAAAAATATAAAAGATTTGTTTTAATTTTGTATAATAAAACTTAAAATCAGGTTGTTGGAGACAACTAAGGGATTCCAAAATTAAATTTTATCCATAATTCATAAACCATATTAAAAAATTTGGTATTCCGAAAAATGACCATAGTTAATCATTCTGTTGCATTGGACGACCCTTGTGATGCATGGTGATTCTTCGAGGTTTTTTGGTGCATGATGGTTCTCCATTGAACCCACCTATACACACACACACACACACACACACACACACACACACATATAGGGAAATTTGCGTAAAAAAACCCTAAAGTTGGACCATTTTGTGATTAAAACTCCTAACTATTTTTTATTGCACAAAAAATCTCTACCGATAAAATCTCCTGAAATTAGGACTTAACCGGTTATAATAGGTTGCTATGCTTACATGGCACACATGTGGCGTCCACATGGCAAACCCAACTTACGTGGCGCCTACGTGGCACTACATGTATAATTTTTAAACTGAATTTTCGCATAAAAAACTCCGAAATTGGTGACTTTTTCGATTAAAACCCTTAACTATTTTCTTCTCACCTCTAACCAACACCCATATTTACCTCTTCTCTTCTCCTCTACTTCCGGCAACTCCGATTACTTTATTCCTTCTTTATGTTCGATGCTGTTTATTTTATGTATGTATGTTCGATTAACTTTTGCCGCTTAATCTTGAATTTTAACTTCAGTTGTGCCAATGGAATCGATTTCGTTTTGTGTTCACGAGTTGCATTTTTAGGTTCAAATTTATGTTCAATTTGTTTATTTATGTTCCATTTTAGGTTCTGAATATGATCAGCCAGAGCAGTGAGGTTCGCTAGAGCAAAGAGGTGGAGGTTTCATTGGGAAAAAAATTCATTGTTTAATAAATAAAATTTAAATAAATATCCATGTCATCAAAATGCAATCAGTGAAGACCCAATTTTAATTATCTTTGTTGGTTGGAGGTTTTTTATCCAGTGAAAATTAATTTGGGGTTTTAATTGAAAAAATTAAATAAGTTGGGGGGGTTTTTTACGCAAAAATCTATTTATAAATTTTACACGTCATCAAGTTGCAACCGGCTAAACCGGTTGCAAGTCAGATTTTTTTGCACAATCGCCGCACCACCATCGTCTCCCTGTCACGACCGTTGCATCACTACAATAGGCCTCCCTCGATCGCAGCATCATCGTCTTCCTCACCGACCATCTCCCTCTCTCGACCGACACACCACCGCCAACAACCACCGCATATTTGAATGAACGATGAAGGTTTGAATGATGAACACGATAATGAGATGCATATTTGGAACAATAAACGATTCATGGTTGAATGAACGATGCATCATGATACACGTTGAAGGTTTAGATGTTTGAAGGTTTTTGGATGAAAACGTTGTTGTTGCATCACGTTAGTTTAAGTTTTTTGAATGTTGTTGCATCTCATTAGATTTTTTTTTGGATAAATATGTTGTATCACGTTAGATTAAAGTTTTTACATAAACACATTCGATTAATCACGAATGATGGATACGAAGATGATGAACACGAAGATAATGAATGAAGATGATGAACACGAAGAATGAACAACAACGATGCATCAGAATCTTATTATTGTATTTGAATTTGTATTATTTTTGTTAATTTTGGAAGTGTATTAGTTAAATTTATTTGGCATTTATTATTTATATATTTGATGCAATATACAATTAATATAAAATTAAAATTAATTATAGTAGATATTTTTTTTCCTACACTACCCTTCACTGGATGCATCTGATATGTTGCATCACAAGATGCAACAGGTATGACGTATCACGAGATCGACTTGATCCAACTGCTGTAAGATGGTTCCTAGGTAACTCAATGAATAAATGTTCTTAATTGAACATATATATATATATATATATATATATATATATATATATATATATATATAATATATATATATATATATATATATACACACACACATGTATGTATATATGTGTAACATCCCGGATTTGAGCCTGGTATGTGGATTTAATTTACTGGCTCTTTATTTTAATAATTATTGCGTGTTCCAATTAAATCCGGTTTCGTGGAATCAACGTGTCGAGATCGAGTGATACGTGTCTTCGAGTTATTAATTAGCGGATTATTATTATTTATGAGATCGTGGATTTAATTGGGTTGAAATGATATTAATAGTGAAAAAGTGATATCGGGTCCGGGTTAATGGGTTCGGGACCGGATAAAAGATAGAGACGTATATATGTGGGCTTCTTTTCTTCATTCTTATCCTTCTCCCTTTTTGTGTAACCCTCAAGAAATAGAACGTGAGTGTGTGCTGTGTGTTTTGGAGCTGCAAAGGAGGCCTTCAAGCTTCAATTAATTGATGAGAGTTGATCTTCTTCTTCATCTTGGTTGTGCTTTGGAGATTCAAGAGGTAAGAGTTGATTTTGATAGCCTAATTTGAGATGTGAATGTGTTATGTTGGGGAAATTGACTCTTGTAGTAGTAAAGGTCGAATTCATATGATTTGGTGTATATTTGTTGCTGAAATCGTGTAGAGAGGGTTGAAACCCTCTAGTTTCAGCCATGGAAATCGAAGAGCAAAAGTGAGAGCAGGCGCCTGGTCGCGGCACGACGCGCAGGGGGGCGCGGCGCGACGCGCAGAAGGGAATGGGCGCGGCGCGACTGCAGGGGAGCACGACGCGATCTGTAGCCTGCGGGAAAAAGCTGGTTTAGCCGTTATAGGGGAGTCTTGGATCGTAATTGGTCGGGTTCCTTCGGGATATTGTCGGATTAAATTGTTTGGGATTTTGGGTCTCGATAGGAATCCCGTAAAAGAGTTTCGGGGATCGGTTATCCGTTCGGGAATGTGTTTCGGGTTTAAATTGATTGCGATAGCTATGTTTAATTTAAGTTGTTCGGTTAATGAGGTTTGTGTTAATCTGTGAGATCCGTGGCGTTTACAGGTTCTAGCCGATCACGTGCCGAGCCGCATTGAGAGTTCCGGGTTTCAACTCAAAATTGGATAGTCGGTGAGTACTCGAGTTCTTTTCAAACGCACGTGCATTATTTCGAGTTGTGTACGTGATTGTGATATATATACGTGTATGAGACTATGATAGCGCGCAGGTATGAGTTTCTCTACCATATATGTGTTATACGTGTTTGAGTTGCAGGTGTCCGCAATATGTGGTCGCGCAGGCCGACTGTCCCTAACCAGTCACGAGATATGAGACTGTATATATACAGCAGTGATATTGCCAGGTCGCTCCTGTGCCTATTGAGTAGCTAACCGCTGCTGTGTGCGGCCTGTTAGCTGGGGAACGGCGTCCCCTTTTGAGCAGAGATACGTGTTATGCATCGAGTTGCATATGTGTGATGAGATATATGTGTTGTGTATGTTATATGTGCTTACCTGCAGAGTCTAACCCTCGCGTACTCACGAGCTGTCCAGCTTATGTTTTCGAGTCTTCTGTGTCTTAGGCAGCCATACTGTGGGATCGCAGTCACAGCCGCAGCAGCCGAAGTAGAGATCGGGCAGTTTAGAGTCGTGTATGCTGACTGTATTTTGATACTGAACTTCAGAACTGTTATCTGTATTTTGTCTTGATCAGCATTGTGTTAGCTATCAGTAGTTAGTGATTATCAGTTATTCAGTTGTGTATGTATCCGTATCGACATGTGACATGAGACGTGTTAACTTTGTATTAAAATTGTCAGTGTTTTCCGCTAATCCTGTGACATGTGTACTTTGAGATGCTTGCGTTATTGCCACTTATGATTGATTAATGACGTGGCATTTGTGTGAGAATTGTGGGTGTTACAGTATGTATGTATGTATGTATATGTATAACCACATTGTTTAAATCTCTCATCTTTCTCTTTCTCACCATTTCTCTTTCTCTCACTTTATCCTCCATGGATGGCCTCCCTCTCAAGAGAACAACCACTGCTAGACCTATGATCGAGATGTCATCAACTCGTCAAAAATAAACTCCAAATAACCTAAGTATTTAGGGTAAGAGGGATCGTATCCAAGTGCGAGTTCTGGTTGCGCGAGGTCCAGTTTTTGGGGCATGTTGTGAGTGTCGGGGGTATTTCAGTGGATCCGGCGAAGCTTGAGTCCGTCATGAGTTGGGAGCCGCCTGAAGACTGTGCCTAAGGTCCGCAACTTTTTGGGGCTAGCCGGGTATTATCGCCGCTTCATTCAGGACTTCTCGAGGATTGCCAGGCCGTTGACGAGATTCACACGGCAGTCCGTTCCTTTCGTGTGGTCCGATGAGCAGGAGTCGGCTTTCAGAGAATTGAAATCCCGGTTATGTCAGGCTCCAGTGTTAGCATTGCCCGAGGGTACAGAAGATTTCGTAGCCTATTGTGATGCGTCAGGTACCAGGCTAGGATGTGTTCTGATGCAGCGAGGCAAGGTGATTGCGTATGCATCGTGACAGCTGAAGACCTACGAGGAAAATCATACCGTGCACGATCTTGAGTTAGACGCGATAGTGTTTGCGTTGAAGATATGGCGTCATTATCTGTACGGTTCAGGGTTTGTAGTGTATACAGATCATAAGAGTCTTCAGTATCTGTTCAGTCAGAAGGAGCTGAATATGAGACAGCGGCGCAGCCTCGAGTTACTGAAAGATTATGACTGCGAGATCCAGTATCATCCGGGTAGGTCCAATGTGGTGGCCGATGCGTTGAGCCGTAAGGCGTGTGGTCAGACAGTGGTTTCCCGAGCAGCGAGGCTTGAGGTCACGTCGACTCTTGTGGAGAGTCTGAGGCATGATCAGTTAGAGGGTTTGCGGGCGGAGAATGTGAAAAGAGAACGTCTTGCAGTGCAGCTTGAGATGTTGAGCAGGGATAGTAGAGGTTTATGGGCGTTTCATGATCGTGTTTGGGTTCCGAGAGTCGGTAATCTGCGGCAGCTGATTTTAGATGTGTCGCATCGTTCGAGATTGCCTATCCACCCCGGGAGCACCAAAATGTATAGAGATCTGCGCGAGTTCTATTGGTGGCCAGGGATGAAAAGAGATGTGGGTCGATATGTCGAGGAGTGTATGACTTGTCTGCGAGATAAGGCCGAGCATCAAAAGGCTCACGGGCATTTGCAGCCTCTAGAGATCCCCGAGTGGAAATGGTATCATATCACGATGGATTTCATCGTCAGACTTCCGCGCACCGTTCGAGGCAACGATATGATCTGGGTGATTGTGGATCGGTTGACTAAGAGTGCTCATTTCCTAGCGGTGAGTGGCACCATCACTATGGATCAGTTGGCCCGGTTGTACATCAGTGACATAGTGTCGAGGCACGGCGTTCCAATGTCGATTACGTCCGATAGAGATACGCGGTTTACTTCGAGGTTCTGGCAGAGCTTTCAGCGCGAGCTGGGAATGAGAGTTCAGTTGAGTACAACGTACAGACCTCAGACAGACGGGCAGACAGAGCGGACGAATCAGACTCTCGAGGATATGCTCCGAGCTTGTGCGATCGATTTCAGTGGTAGTTGGGACGTTCACTTGCCGTTAGTCGAGTTTGCGTACAACAACAGCTACCATTTCTCCATCAAGATGGCTCCGTTCGAGGCACTGTATGGGCGTAAGTGCCTAACCCCGGTGTGTTGGGGCGAGGCCGGCGAGCGACCTATCAGTGGGCCCGAGTTGTTACAGGAGACGAACGATAAGGTGGCGGTTATCCGCGAGCATATGAGAGTAGCACCGAGCCGGCAGAAGAGTTATGCCGATCGTTGTCTGACCGAGCTCGAGTTCAGTGTCGGGGACCGTGTGATGCTGAAAGTGTCGCCGTGGAAGGGATGGATGGATTACTTCTGGGTTGTGATTATATGAATGGATGGATTACTTCTGGGTTTTATCGCATAGAAAAGTAATTATATTCTATCTTTCATTAGGTTATACTCAAGATCACATAGACATGACCTATTTGCAATATTATGAATGTATCTTGGGCACGGAGTATGTTTTCATCATCACTCGTCTTAACTCCTAATCTAGTATGAGCTCGGCACGAACGATATGATTGCAATAACTCGTCTTATGATAATCAACAATAGAAGCATGAACACAAAAACACAATCATATGATTAACTAATGAAAACCACATGTATTGTATCAATGTTATATAACAAAACTACTTGACAAAATATAAAAACTTCACTATGGATTATCCTCAGAAGTAACCGTGATGAGATTAGCTCTCCATAGACTTCAAAGATTGCATCTTGATTAGTGAAAAGATCTTCAAGGCATTTGAGTGCCGAATGGTTGAAGCGGAGGTGATCTTGGCGTAGATTTTGGTATTAATTGGAGCTCCGACGAGTGATGGGGTGAAAGAGGGGCTTTGGATGTGTGTGAGATGTGTTTTGGACGTTCTATGGCCTCCCTATTTATAGATTTCTCCAAACCCTAACGGAATCAATTGATGTTTATCCATTCTTTTTGCAAGATTCCGTCCGAACAGACTGATGGGGTTTTGGGCGGATTAGTCTGCTGAAGCTCTGACATTCTTCTGAAAACCTTCTGATCTCGGACAGATTGATCACCTTTTGGCATATTGATCTGCTGCTTCTTTTCAAGTCTTTTCACTCCAAACAACACCAATTTTAGCCATTTGCTTCCATCACCTAATTCAAACAAAATACTTATCAAAGTAGCTTATATTCTATAAAAGAGATGCATTTACATGTAAATTGAGCATGAAAACCTTAATGTAAAATGCATCGATCAACCTAGCATCACCATCGCTATTCACGACCCAATGTCGTCATGCATCACTATCGACCCACCACCATCAATGGAGAACCATCGCACCATCTATCTCGGCCTACACCCACCCGCCTACCATCTCTCTCAGTCGGCCTCCCATCTCATTTTCCGTCAGCCACCCTCCCTCCCTCTTGGCCGACCACCGCTAGACCCACTACCGTCATCGTTAATAACCATCGTTATGCATCGTGTAATGAACACGAAGATGATAATTGGTGAAGAAGATTATGATGAACACTTTCTTTCTATCGGCCACCCCTTCTCTCTCGCCCGACCATTGCTAGATGAATATCATGATAATCGATTGATGGACACATTCAATACGAAGATGATGAATGATGAACAATAATGATGCATCGTGTTATCCACAAAGATGATAAACACAAAGGATGAACCAACAAGAAGATGATGAACACGAAGATCCTTTGTGTTATATGAATTCCCTTTAATATTATCAGCACCTTGATGATTTTCTTATCACACACATGAAGAAACTAGCTCAATAAATGTGAAATGATTAAGAAAGACAATAAGAATGTTGAGAGAGTATTGCAAGTGGCGGCTGGGATATTCTTTCAAATTGTCAACCGTATCATTAAAGTAAACCCTAGGAGCCTATTTCTAGGCTCCTTTAATTAAGTCTTACAACTTGGCAACTTTGGCCCCTTGACTATTAAAAATAAACAAACTACATAGAAATTAAATACAAGACAAATTACAAAGACAGTAATTATTACAAAACAACTCCTATGATCGAAATAATATATCTAACAATCTCCCCCTTTTCGATCATTTAGGAGGTCCTGGAACTCTGGCGTGGTCAGTAGATTCTCGGAGTCCAAGGATGACGTCGAAGCGTCTGGTCACTTGTCTCGTATGTAGCCGTTCGTTCAGGAAGTCTATGCCGCTGAGTGTATCCTGTATTTCCTTTGGTGAGCATCTTTGTTCAGGATCTGGTTGAGCATCATAATCTTGTACTTTCTTTGTAAGAGCAGCTCGAACCAATCTAAGTGTACCATCGGAATAGCAAGGAAGATCCTCAAAGCGCATATACCTTTTGTAGCCCTTGTAGTTTACAAAAATGACACCCGGATCTCCAGAAAGTACAACTCTGTAGGCCAGGTGGTGGGCTAGAAGAAAACTATCTTGTTCCGGTGCTCGTAGGCCCACCTTAACCATAGCACTCTCGATCGCCATTTGGAAGTCTCTTAAGCACATTATTATCGATCGGCGGTTCATGCTTCGTACTAGGGCACCTACGGCGGTCATGTGGGTTAGACGTTTCCTGATGCGATTTTTCAGACTATTGTGAAGGAACTCAACGTCATCCGCACTTATGAAGTCAAGGTCATATTCGAAGATGTCATCTCCCGTCCCATATTCTCTTTCCACTTGGTAGGAGGGATAGAAGACTCTGGCTTTTTTGCACATAGTGATTGTCTTGAGCTTTTTAATCTTTGATTTTGACACCTTAGACCTTCTTTCCCGGAGCATCAATTGGTAGTATTCGGCCTGTTCAGCTTTGGAGACATTCGTAAGTTCCATTAGTAGGCGTCTGCTGAAGGATCCAGGCTTCTTTCCGAATACCATCTTGAATCTTTCTTCTAGATATGGATTCTGAAACCGCTCCAGGGGAAATTTCTGCAGGAATTCTTTAAGTCCTTGAACGGGGGGTTGTTCGATTTCGTCCTTTTTAGCTTCAAGAAGCTTTATGATAGTCCCCCGCCGTTCTTGACACATTTGATCTTTTTCTTCCTGAGGCAGTGTTTGCACCTTTCCTTTTGTATAGTGGTCCACCCAGAATAAATCATCTTGTCTATACACGCCAGGGCCCTCTGGAGTTTCATCGAAGCAATCGACCCTTTTTGTTTGGGAGGAACCTGGAAGTTGGGTTTGTTGGACTGGTGGAGGGCTTGGGGATCTTGGAGGGCTAAGGATAGTATGGGATTCTTTTAGTGACTGGGGATCTTGGATTGAAGAAAGGATTTCTTGTTGATGGGCTCGTGGTGGTGAATTCAGGAAATCAAAGGAAGATGATGAGGATTTTTTCGTTGGAGATTCAGGCTCAGGCTTAGGAATAAGGAAGAGTTCGTTGTCGTCGCCATCGGAATCTGAATCAGAAACCGAGATGATTTCAACTTTCTCGTGTGCTTCCTCAAATTCTACCATAGCTGTCATCGGATCCAGTGGAGCTGGACCCTCGACCATGGGCTCGTCTTCTATTAACAGATATTCCTGAGTCTCCTGACTCTTTTCCCTTGACCCCTGAAATTCAGACCCCTCAGCGGTCTCTGCTCCCCCTATACCTAGCATGGGGTCCTCAAACTGAACCTTTCGCCTCTTCTCCCCCTCATGACGATCAGGGTCGTCCTGATCGTCATGTTTCCTTTTTGGAGCTTCGGCTTGAGTGCGGCACTGGAGTTCGATAACAGCCGACTCTAGGCGATCAGTTCTGGAATTGAGCTGTTCTAGGACTTGCAGGATAAGACGGTTAAGTGCATCTATTTTGTCCGACAGCTCCGAGATCTGATAATGGACTGAATGGGAACCTGGTGGGGGGCCAGCTTCGGAAGCGACACCCTTACCCTTGATTAGTGAAAGAAGGGCGGTGTGACGTTCCTCGGCGGCTTCCCTTTGGGCGTCCAGGTCAGCCCGGGTAATCACGCCGGCAGCACGTAAAGCTGCCGTTAGCATCTCCAGATTGATTGGGAGATGGCCGGAAGTGGATGGCGTAGATGGAGCCACTTCCGGTATTCCTTCCATCATTTCTGGCTCCTGAATAGGACGCTCAGATCCGGAAGTTTGTGGAGCTGCCACGAAGGCAGCTCTTGGGGATGCCACAGAGGCATCGTGTTGTGTTATGGGGGATGGAATCGTGATGGAATGATGGGCGGTCACTTGGGGAGGAGTGTGACCTCTTTCAACACCGCCACTCTCCGAATGAGAGGGCGATGGAGTATGTGGTAGAACCCCGTGGAATGAAGTGGTTTCCCTTTGAGGGGAAACCAAGTGGGTGGTGGGGGTGAGTTCGACCGTTAGACGGACTGTCTTATGGAGAGGAGTCCGGCTAATAGGGCTTAGTTCACCCTCCGATTGAATCTCCCTCGCTCTCACGACAGAGACGGTTCTTTAGGAATCCGCCGTCTCTGCCGTCTCACCTCCTGCTTCCTCCCTCACAATCACAGTCTCCCGCTCACCCAAACCCAGAGATTGCTGAACATCCATCCTTACTCCCTCATGCTCACTCAAACTTTGCTCACCTTCGGAGTGGTTAGTCTCAATCGATTCCAACTGAGACTCATCCGGATAACTCTCTTTTATATATGCTGTTAGGCACAAAAAGGCCTCAGTCAAACCTGTTCTACATCTGAGGGAGAGATTTATAATCAAACCTGTTGATGCATTTGAAGGTTGAATTTAAGGCCTGTTATATGCCTTATTGAAACCTAAAAATGATTTGCAATATCAGTCTAAAGCTGTTCTATATGTTGCATATGTTGCAACTAAGACAGTTTGTCCAAGCTGCTCTGTCTGCTGAACAGGCTGGACATAAACTGTCTACGCTGCTCTACACTGTTGAGCAGCTTGGGCAATTTTAAAGTGTTCTGTTCTTTGTGAACAGAACCTGTTCTTTGTGAACAGGCTAAACACTTTATGGAATATGTTTCCAAGTCATCATGTATTGTTTTTGACTACAAGATCAGTTTACAAAGTCGAAGACAAGTGGAAAACAGAACTGCTCAGCCTGCCCAAGCTGTTCTGTAACATGAAGACAAAAGGTTATTTGAAAAAGGGTGACAGACCTTTTTCTTATATCAAAATAGGCCTTTACAAGGAAGAAAGACGCAAAGTTGACATTCCTAAATTAGTTAAAGGCAATGCAACAGTAGACAAAGTAAAAAGACAAAAGTTCTGCACATGTGAAGACAAGTCTGCTTTTCAGAAAAGTGCAAAAAAGGTTATGTTGTCTTTTCAACAAGACTTCTCCTTTTTCATTCCGTCCAATGAAGATGTTTCTCTTAGATCCTCTAAGTGAGTATAAAAGGAAGCTTCTAAGGTCAGAAAGAAATGTGAAGAAAGCTAAGTGCTGAAACCCAAGAGTGAACGTGCAAGTGTGATATTCATGCATGCAAGTCTTCTGTGTAAACCAGTATCTGTGTGTCTAAGTTGTTTTACATAAGCTGTTCCTTTAAGTCTTGTAAATTCCTTTAAGTCTTGTAAACACAGTGAGTGCTTCTTAGTGAGTGTATTCATTGTATACTAGTTTGAGTTTGTCTTAGACTAGTGAACATACGGTTGTATCTGTCATCTCAGCTTGAACTATTCCGCATTCAAGCTTGTTTGTAATTAACAAATTGTTGATAATACATACAAACATTGAGAAAATAGTGTGTAGTTTTTAAATAGTTGTATTCACCCCCCCCCCCTATCTACAGCTTATAAACTATATACTTTGCGGAAACCTCTCGGCGACCTACAACTGGTATCAGAGCAGTTTTAGAGTGCCCTGTGTCATTCGAGATCTCTCATTCTCCCAAGTTTCCATGGACAACAATGCTGCAAATTCTTCTTACTATGACAATGGTTCTATGGGCAAACCTCCAAAATTTAATCATCAAAACTTCTCTGGTTGGAAGTGCAGAATGATGCTCTATTTAGAGAATCTGGACGTACAACTACCAGAGATAGTGATGGAGGGTCCATTTGTGCCAACCTCTGTTACTACCATAACTCCAGCGGTTGAAGGAGCTACTCCTGAAATCAGGACCTTTGAGAAAGCAAAAGCTCAATGGTCTGATGAAGACAAGAGATTGGTGGCTCTGGATGCAAAGGCCAGAAACAACCTGGTCATTTCTCTCCCTGATGATGTGTTCAAG